>CAUYLG010063456.1:0-42213 GCA_963573385.1 Cacajao melanocephalus
TTGAGGGCCTTAGGGTGACCAGGCCGATTCCAACGTGGGGACCCAGGCCTCCTTACGCGGGCCCCGTCTTGCTCCCTGCCCCAGCCTCCGCCATCTTCCTGTCTTCCTGTGGGCCCCTCGCTCCCCACTCCTGCCAGCAGCTCTCCCCTTCTTCAGACCCCTTGTTGATAAAGGCAATAATTAAAGAATAATGTTAATTAGCTGCTTTTATTTGAAGAAAAGTACAGTAGTTGGAGTGCTTCCAGGCTGTTGAGGTGGGAGTCGCTCTTTCTGGAAGAACTTGATTCTGATAAGCTATGATATATACGGTAAACTCTAGTGCAACCACTAAGAAAATCCTCAAAGAATACAGTTTAAAAAACCTCACTAATGAAATTTAAATGCTACATTAGAGAATATTCACTTAATGCAAAAGAAAGGAGTAAAAGAGAAATAGAGGAACAAAAAGATATAGAAAACAAAAAGCAACATGGCAGACATAACTTCTACTATAGCAATAACAACATTAAATATGAATGGACTAAAGAATCCAGTCAAAGAGCAGAGTTTTTCAGACTGAACAAAAAACATGATCCAATTATATGTTGTCTACAGAAGACAAGCTTTAGATTCAAAGCCATGAATAGATAGAAAGTTGAAGGATGCAAAAAAGACATATAATGCAAACAGCCACCATAAGAAACTGGGCGTAACTATATGAATATCAGACAAAATAGACTCTAAAGCAAAAAAAAAAAAAACAAACCTAGGGAAAGAAGAACATTTGCTAAATAAAAGGAATCTATCAGGAAGAGATAACAATTATAAATGCATATGTGCACCTAAGAACAGAACACTAAAATATAGGAAGCAAAAACTGACAGAAATGAATGGAGAAATGGACAATTTAACAACAGTTGGAGACTTCAATGCCCCATTTTCAACAGTGCACAGAACAACTCGCCAGGAGATCAACAAGAAAATAGAAGACTTGAACAACACTATAAACCAAGAACAGAGGGCAGTGACCAGTCCATGCTGAGCATGGAAGGTTAGTTACATCGAGGCTTTCCTCTCAAAGGCAGTGGAGGGCCATTGGAAATGGTTCTTTTTAAAATAAAATGCATTTTAATTGATACATAATATTTGTATATATTTATGGGGCACATGTAATATTTTGTTACATGGTTACATGCATAGAATGTGTAATGATCAAGTCAGGATATTTAGGGTACCCATCACCTAGGTACTGGAAACGTTCCAAGTCCTCTCTTCTAGCTATTTTGAAATACATGATGCTCTGCTGTTAACTACAGTCACCCTGCTCTGCTATCAAACATCAGAATGTATTGCTTCTGTCTAATTGTACGTTTGCACCTACTAACCAGCCTCTCTTCATCGTCCCCTGGAAATGGTTCTTAACAAGTTTTTAATAACCTCACTTGCTGCTGTGGTCAAGAGAGTGGAGAAGCCAGAGTCGGCAAAGGAAGAAATTCGAAGAGCAAAGTCCAGGGGAGAGGCAATGGGGCATGGGTTCAAGTGACGATGGTGGAGATGGAGGTAGGAGATGGGATGCAGGAGGTATCCAGGAGGTAAAGCCCCTGGATTTAGTGATGAACTGGACACGAGGGGCATACAGGAGAGGGAGGTAGTCAGAGTAACTCCCAGGTTTCTGTCCTGTAGACCCGGATGGAGCCACCCTAAGATGAAGACCCCACAATGGAGAGGAAAATTAGGTTTTGGACATCTTGACCTGGAGACGTCTTTGAGACAGACGTTCAAGAAAAGTCAATAAAGTGGCTTAAAAAGAAAGGAAGAAAGAAATGTCAAGAAGGCTGTTGTACAGAGGTCTGGCAGTCAGGCAGAGACTGAAGGCTGGGAGGCAGTGATGTTGTGGATATGGCTGAGGTCACACAGCGTCAAGGCAGAGTGAGAAGAGATGGGCCTGGAAAGGACCGACATAATTAGAGGCCAGCCAGAGGAGGATGGGGCTGAGAGAAACAGGGAAGTGACGGCAGAGGCAGGGGGAAAATGAAGAGAATGTAGTATGAGGAGGGCCAAGAGGGGCTCTGTGGGGGAAGCGGCGGGGTGGGGGGGACAGTGTGAGCCAGAGGCTCTATACGTGTGGCTGAGAGGGGAGGAGGAGGTGTGTGGGGGTTTCTCTGCCCTGCCTTCTTTCATATACCCTTGTGCCTCAGTCTCCTCCTCTGCAGATTGGGAGGTGGTCCAACAACATAGGTGGGTGGAAGCATTTCTGACAGGCTCCAAGCACCATGCAGAGGTTAGGGACTGCTGATCTGCACTGAACAGTAAAACCAGGGAGCCCCTGTCCCAGCGGCAGAGCTGGCGACCTGCCTTGCCCACCTCCTTGGTCACAGACCATCCCCTTTGCCCAGAAAAAGTATCTCTCAAAGACCTTGCTGGGCTCCAATCTGCTACAGGACAGAGCTTGGTCTTTCCTGGGCCCATACAGGGTTTGGTGACCATGGTTTCTGAGTATCTCCTTGAAGGTAGGCTGCCCTCTGAGACCACTCACCCTCTGCCTAGGCTAGAGGAGAGTATCACTGAATCCAGATAGGGAGGGAAGGGAGACTTACATGTCCTAAGCCTAGAACCATCACCAGCAGCTTTCACCAACCTCACAGGCCTGCAGGACCAGGGTTTGTCTCCCCTCTTGGCCCCCACAGCTCTGTGTACAGCCTCTGATTCCTGTGCTGATGATGTGGCTTTGGGGTTATTTCACTACAGTTGACTCCTCCACCAGTCTAAAGCATTCTTAAGAACAGGGACTGCTTCCTCTTCATCTTCACATTCCTAGTGTTGACTGAGTAGATATTGGATGGATGCATGCATGGACGAAGGGATTTTTGTTGGATGCACAACTATGTGGATGGGTAGCTGAGAAGGTTGCTGAGTGGCTACGTGGATGAATGGATAGATGAATGGGCGGGTGGGTGGATGGGTGGAGGAATTCATGGATGGGTGGATGGATGGATGGATGGATGGGTGGATGGGTGGATGGATGAATGGATGGATGGATGAATTCATGGATAAATGGATGGATGGGTGGGTGGACGGATGGATGACTGGATGGATGGATTCACGGATGGATGGATGGGTGGACAGATGGATGGATGGCTAAAATTAGTAAGAAATGGGGACGTACAGTTGGATAAAGTGTTAGGTGGATGGATAGAGTGGATGAGAGAGCAGATTCATGAATGAGCAGATCAGACAATGTTGGGTGGCCGGTGGATGAGTGGGTGATGGATGATAAAGAGGTGATCCCCCAACCCCTGCTAGACTTCCAGTCCACAGGTGCTCACAGATTAGACAAACCTGAAGGGTGAAAAAAGTTCTCTTTATTCCACACTTCAGCCCACATCCCCTGCAGTTCCCCAGGTAGACATCCAACCTCTCTTACATCTAACAGCACCTCCATTTATAAAGGTCAGCACACGACCCCCTGGGACAGAGCACCTGCACGTGGCCTGGGGTCTACAGCCACGCCAGCTCAGTCGCCTCATCTGGAAGTGGCACCTGGAAGCACACTGGGAACAATGCCCACAGAGACCAATGGGCACAGGGCCCTTCTCAGAACGTGACCCAAGCCCCCGTCACCCCCTTTGCACCAGCTCTATGCCCAGGAGAGGGGAGGGCGCCGCTTGCCCACTGCATACCTGCTGCTAAAGGCCTACAAACCCGTACCAGCCAGCCACTCCCACAGAAAACCAGCCACACCCTTGCCAAGGAAGCACAGCCGCGCACCTTGCTGGGGGCACCAGGCGTGTCCCCATGGCCACCTCTCCACCCCCACAATGCTGCAGAGTGCTAGTCCTCGAAATGTTTGTGTGCCCAAAGCCTTTCCACCACAAAGACCCCCTGGCTGGGCAGAAATGACAACATCCAG
The DNA here is from genome assembly GCA_963573385.1 of Cacajao melanocephalus. Classification (NCBI taxonomy): domain Eukaryota; kingdom Metazoa; phylum Chordata; class Mammalia; order Primates; family Pitheciidae; genus Cacajao; species Cacajao melanocephalus. The sequence goes on from CAUYLG010063456.1 coordinate 3,890, forward strand.
TTTGTCATAGATGCTCTCCTTTGCCTATTTTCCAAACGTCCCCTCTCTCCCTTCAATGTTCCCCATCAGGCTGAACCCAGTGGGACCCAAACATAAACTGGATCCTGTTTCTCCCGTTTTTAGACCCTCAATAGCTTCCCACTTCCATGAGAATAGAATCCAAAAAAATCCACCCCTACCGTCATCTAAAAGGGCATGTGTGAGTGTGAACCATCTCCCCCCGTGACTTCTCTCCCTCCTCTCCTCTTCCAGCCTCACTGGCCTCCCTTCGGTTCCAGGACATTCCAAGCTGAGTCCCACCTCAGGGCCTTTGCACAGGCTCTTCCTGGAGCTGTGAGCTCCCCTTCCTGAACTATGCCTGCACAGCTCCTCTTCACGATTCAGGTCTCAGCCTGAACGTCACCTACCCAGTGTGGGGCTCCATCATCGCCCTATAAACAGGCACCCCCTCTATGTGGATCTCAGCACGCTTTCCTCCATTCTTTCTATTCCTGTCATTACACATTTATTTGTTTAGCTTGCCCTTCCACACCCAGCACCTGGCATTGTGCATGGCCTATAGCGCATGCTCAAAAAATACTTGCTGTTTGATGAATGAATGTCAGATTCAGAGCAAAGATTCGGGCCGGACTGTCTGGGTTCGAGTCCTGTGTGACCTTAGGCTAGTGAATGAACCTCTCTGGGCCTCAGTAGCCTCATCTGCAAAACAGGGTGACACCAGAGCCTGCCCCAAGGGATGCTGGGAGGATTCAATGAAAGGAGGAAGGCCAGGGACCATTCTCCAGCCCCAAGTCCTTGCTTCCTGGAGCCAGAGCAATGAGTGTAAGGTCTGCCATGCAAAGAAAGAGCTTGTAAAGCCACACATGAACTCTAGAGTGGGGCTGGTGCAGCCACAGAAAGGAGAGCTGGACTTGGCTGTTAGAATCTAAAAAACTTTTTTAATAAAGGCTACAAGTCTATCTCCTTCCTTCTTTATCAACGACATGATTTATTGACCGGGGAGGCCATATTGACTAAATAAATCTTGATAATGACCACGGCAGCAATCAATACCTGCTTATTATCAGCCCCGGCCGAGAATTCCATCTTGCGGAACGCAGGCCCGACGACAGGGCGCGCCACGCGGCTCCGGGACCCAGCGGGGGCCGAGAATGGATGGCCAGGTGGCGCTCATTCTCAGGCTGGGAGACAGGCTGGGAGCAGGGAGCTTTCTCTCACCTTCCCCCGACCCATGCTTCTCAGGCTTTGGGGCCCAAATCCATTTCCATGAGTTGACAGTGGCAGGGTGTCTTCAGAGGCTTTTTAAAAAGAACAGAAAGGGGTTGGGCACGGCAGCTCATGCCCGTAATCCCAGCACTTAGGGAGGACGAAGTGGGCCAATCACATGAGGTCAGGAGTTTGAGATCAGCCTGGCCAACATGGTGAAACCCCGTTTCTACTAAAAATACAAAAAGTAGCCAGGCGTGGAGGCCCACGCTTGTAATCCCAGCTACTTGGGAGGTTGAGGCAGGAGAATCGCTTGAACCCGGGAGGTGGAGGTTGCAGTGAGCCGAGATTTCACCACTGCACTCTAGCCTGGGTGACAGAGCGAGGCTCTGGGTCAAAAATAAATAAATAAATAAAAATAAAGGGAAAATACTGACATAGTGACCACAGATGGGGGAGGCTTGGCAGCGGTGGGACAGCCATCAGTCCTGGGAGGGTCACCTCTGGCCACCAGTGGGGCCAGAGCAGGGACGTGGGGTAGTCCACAGCCCTGGGTCTTGGGTTCAAGTCCAGGTTGGGCCGCTTCCCCGCAATGTGGCCAGGGACTGAGCCTTCTGTGCCTCACTCTGCTCATCTGTGGGAATGCTTATAGTTTTCCCTTCATAAAGTAGCCGTGGAAATTCAGTGAGATGATATAAAGAGCTGTGAACACTGTCTGGCATTGCAGGAAGAGTGCAAGCGCCATTTGTTAAAGAAATCCCAGGCCTGCACAGGCCTCTGCAAACTGTCTTCTGACCCACAAATCCACGTCTGGCCTTGCTAAGCCTGGCCAAGCAGCATGCAGGGAGGCCTGACCTCCCGTCTCGTGCTTCTCTGCCAAGAGCCGGTGCACCTGGCTGCTGGCTGCTGGCTCCGCATGGGCCGGGCCGGGAGGAAGGCCCAGGTTAGATTCCTGTCCTTACAGGGTGTGGTGGGGGTCCCTGCGCCTGGCTGGAGTTCAGGTGAGCTTTTCTTATCTTATACCTGAGCAGCTAATACGGCAAATGAATCTCTAAGCTCCACCCAGATTTGGGCACCCGAGTTGACCAGTGAGACCCCAGAAGTGAATGACAAACAACAACGATGGCAGTAATAATAAAGGTAATACTAGTCGCCCTCGTTTACCAGGGAATGATGGTGTCCTAAGTATGTGTTATGGGCTCTCCATCAAATCAAATCCTCTCAATGTCTCTATGAGGTAGGGGCTGTGTTTCCATCCCATCTTACAGATGAGGAAGCTGAGGCTTAGAAAAGTGGGGAGTTGCCGAAAGCCTCCCAGTGAGAACGTGGCAAGACCAGGGTCTGAAGCACGGTCTGACTGCTCCAAGCCCAGATCCCATCATTGCAGGTGCAGCTCCAAGGCAACTGAAATTCAACAGGAAATGCCCTCCCCTTTTAAGGAAGATAATAATAACAATTGCTAATAAAGATAATAAATAGCAATTCATACTAATCACCATTAGGAAAGGCTCACAGTGTGCTCAGCCCTAGGCCAAGTGTCTATATGGAGCTGTCTCTTTTTACTTCTATAATCCTTGAAGAAAAGTACTTTTACCTCCAAACGCGTATGAAGTAGAAGCTTTATGAGGGCAGGACTTGGTCTGTTTTGTTCTGTGCTACACTCCCAACACCTCAGGCAGCAGGAGACACACAACTGGGGTTGAATAACGTTCATCAAATGAATGAATGACCTGTCTCGACAAACCAGAGATGCTCCATTCTAGACAGAAAAACTGGGGCCCAGCCACAGAAGGAAAGATGGCATTTAAATCCTGGTCTCCCGCCTGATTATAAACGAGGGGCATGGTGGGAAGGAAAGCCCCTCAACCCTGCGATCACTGTCCAGAGACCCAGGCCGCTTTCTCATACCTGCTGGGCTGATCCAGTGGGCCTGGGAATCAGTGTCAGGAGAAGAATGTCACCTGGGTCCGAGGATGTTAACTGGCGCTCTTGTGTCCTAGACAACAGCTATCTCACAGGCCGCAGGGATGCTTTCAGGTCTCTATGGCTAAGGCCACCAAATCATCGCTTATGGCCTGCAGCGTGCCAGCAATTAATAAATAGATTTATTAATTAGATGGGAGCTGCCTTCCAGGCTGAAATTGGGGTTACCCTAAGGCGAGATTGATGAAGCTAAAGATAAACCCTCATTTGCCACAGGTCGGAGGCCAGTGCCCAATTCCTAACAACTTTCAAGAGCCAGTGAGGGGATGAAGCAGCTGGGGGTCCCCCAGGACTGACCCCCAAGTTGAAGTCGAGGGGCAGCTGCCCCCACCTCATCCCTCCTGTGAATTCAGCTACCCCATCATTCAAATATTTATTGAGCACTTACTATGTCCCTGCCCTCCCCAGAGAGGGAGGCAGATGGTAAACAAAGGAACAAATCAATACACAGATAAATATCATATCAGGTGGGGCAGAGTGAGGAGAGGGAGCTGATGTGGAAGGAGAAGTCATGGAGGACTTCTCTGAGGAGGTGGTATTCAAGCAGAGGACTGAACTAACTGAAGGGAGGCTCCTGGTAATTGTCTGAGAGAGAGGGAACAGTGAGTGCCGAGACCCTGAGGCTGGGACTTGCTTGGCTTGTCGGGGCACAGCAGGGAGGAGGCCACAGAGGCTTGAACAAAGAGGGGGAGAGTGGCGGGGAGGGAGGGGGATAGGATGGGGGATCCTAAGACCTGAGGGCAAGTAAGGACAGGAAACCAGGGAAGAGGCAGTGCCAGGAGTGGCAGCTCCCCGGCCTCCCCCAAGACATGACAGTGGCCTCAACGGTGTCTCCTACACCCTGAGAGCCTTATGCAGATGTCCCAATCCCATTTCTTCTTCCTGTGGGACAAGAAACAGACTTGAAGGCAGGGTTATATGGCAAAGAGATTTGTAAGGGTCAATGCCTGCACCTGAAGGAGGGAGCCGGTTTGAAGGAGAGAGAGGATGGAAGGACGGAAGAAGACTGTTGGTTGACGGAAGCTCCTAGACCACCATGGAGTTAGCAGAGGGGTCCCGTGTGTCCCGGGTACGAGTCTGCGCCAGAGGGTGGAGGGGCTTGATTCTGCAGCTCACACCATACCCCCTGGACACTCGCACCCACAGATACTCATAGCGGATGGCAGACACTCACAGCTGTCTGCAGCAGCAAGGCCTGGGAGTGATGGCCCCACTCAGGGAAATCTGCCCTGGACTGGTAACCCCGGTGACCCCTGTGGTCTCCGGATCCACAGCACCCACGGTCCACACCGGCGGCTAGGCAAGACAATCGACCACAATGGTTCCTGGGGAGCCATTTACCCCGTCCAGCTTGAGCGATGGCGGCTCAGAGTCTTAAGCACCGCTGGGCCCCCGGCGTCTCTGGGCAGACGACCAGCTCAGGCCAAAGAGGCCAAAGGATTGATTTCTTTCTTTCCTTCTTTTTAATGACAAATGCTTACCTGGAACTGCTGTTTCACTGGGCTGAACTGAAAAATGTCAGAGGCTGGGGTGTGCTTAGGAGGGGTGTCAGGGGACAGCCACAGGCCTACTTTTGGAGGTGTGGGCTCCTGGGCAAAAGCAGAGACAGCAGGCTCGGAACCCTCCTAAACAGGTATCTTTTCAGTCAGGGGCCTTTCATTGGTTCTGGAAGTGCAGCCTCTTCCAGAACTAGGCACTGGAAAGGTCCAGTCTGTGGCCTTGAGCTACAGAGATGACCCTCCTCAGGACCCCGACAGCTGGCCTGACCCACTGAGGACCCGGACACAGGGCCCTGGCACTGCCTGTTCCCTCTGCCTGGAATGTCCCACCCTGGTCTCCACTCCTCTTCTCTGTGGGACCTGCCTAGTGTGGCCAGAGCTCCTGATTTTCAGGGGACACTGGTCACCTAGATTTCTTAGGTAAATCTCCTGTGTTTTAAATGCTGACAACTTACACAAAAGTGTTTTTAAACATCGCACTAATCTAGACAGACACATCCATGGGCCAGACATAGCTCCCAGGCTGCAATTTCTGTGGTCAGAGCTCCCAAAATATAAGATACGACATAGAATATTAGTACAATTCTAATATAGTAAACCCCCAATGGAGTAAGAGAGAAGAGAAAACTTGCCCGGAAATCTCTAAAACAGGCTGCAAGGCCAGCAAGTTCCAGCTGCGGCTGTTTACTTGGTTTTCTCCTCTCATACACTAAAAATACCAGTGACAAGAAGTCACACTCACAGGGCAGCAACTGTGTGCTCCACACTGTGCCAAGCACTTTCATGTTCAAAGTGGTTTAATCTTCCTGAACAACCTAGAAGGTGGAGACTATTATTAGTCCCATTTAAAGACAAAGAAAGTAAGGCTTGGAGAGGTTAAGTGACTCATCCAAGGTCACACAGCTGGTAGGTGATGGAGCCAGGATTTGAAACCAGGCAGGGGCCCCTCACCACCCTGACTCTTTGTGCTTCTCTTTAGAGGGAAAGGGTCAAGAACCAGTTCTGGGAACTGAGTTTGATCCACTTTAATACTCTTAACTGAAAAGTTAAAACTTCAGCCATGCCTCAGCCTATATATGACAGCCATGACACGGATCGGTAGACCCAGGGCAGGCAAACTACAGCTCTCAGGCCAAATTCAGCCCCCTGCCTGTTTGTATAAATAAAGTTTTATTAGAACACAGCCACGTCCATTCATTCTTATTGTCTAGAGCTGTGTCATGCTAAGGGCAGAGTGGAGGTTTATGGCCCACGAAGCCCACAGTGTATTCTTATCTGACTCAACAGAAAAAGGTTTGGCACATCTGACGGTAAACCTACCATGTGTAGAGAGAGACCGTACCCTAAGAGGATTCTGCAGGCAAAACCCTCTGGGGTGTCCTTAACGCTATGTGAGCACAGGTGCATATCGAAATGGGCAAAGAGTGGCAAAAGCTTCTTGAGCTTTCTTAGGCTGAGCGGTCAGGACATTTGGGCTCAGAATGAATGAGATGAAGGAGCCAACCACAGGGAGATTGGAGGAAAAGGGCCGCAGGCAGTGGGAATGTCTTTGACGTGTTTGTGGGACAAAGAGAAGGCCGCTGCGGGACAGTGGCTGGAGAGAGAGCCAGAGAGATAACGCGGCAGATCCTGGGGATCTGTCAGTGGGAGGAATTTGAATTTTAATCTAGACACCATAGGAGAATATTCTTCTTTTTCTTTTTTAAACATGGTCTTGCTCAGTCGCTCAGGCTGGAGTGCACTGGTATGATCACAGCTCAGTGCAGCCTCAACCTCCTGAGCTCAAGCGATCCTCCCACCTCAGCCTCCTGAGTAGCTGGGACTACAGGCAGGTGCCACCATGTCCAGCTAATTTTTAATTTTTTGTAGAGAAGAGGTATCACTATGTTGCCCAGGCTGGTCTTAAACTCCTGGCCTCAAGCAATCCCCTTGCCTTGGCCTCCCAAAGTGACGGGATAACAGGCATGAGCCACCTTGCCCGGACCATGATAGGAATATAATGTCTACATCCTCCAAAACACTACAAGCCATTTTGGTGAAGGGCTCATTGAGGCTTAGAAACCAAGTAACTCCATCCTAGACACAATTTTTTGTCTCAAAAATAGTGCTTCAAAGGTCAATAGCCCCACCACCATGACCATGATGGGGAAAGAAGGGGAGGGGCCTAAGGTCATCATGCCTGTAATCCCAGCACTTTGGGAGGCGGAGCCTGGCGGATCATTTAAGGTCAGGAGTTCAAGACCAGCCTGGCCCACACTGCAAAACCCCGTCTTTCCTAAAAATACAAAAATGAGCCAGGCATAGGGGCACACACCTGTAGTTCCAGCTACTCGGGAGACTGAGGCAGGAGAATCACGTGAACCCTAGAGGCAGAAGTTGCAGTGAACCGAGTTCACACCACTGTACTCCAGCCTGGGCAGCAGAGCGAGACTCCATCTCAAAAACAGAAAAAGAAGACAACACATTTAAGGGTGTCAGCATCCGTCACCTTTACAGTAACTCACAGCAGGCAAGGTGGGCACAGCCAGCTGACTTCATGGGTTAAGAAGCAGGAGACGTGGGATGCGGGATGGTTCACCCAGGAGTGCTAGAGGCCACATAGACCACAGTTCTTGGGGTCCTGCCCCCGCCAACCTCTACCATCCCTGACACTCTCCAGTATATGACACCATCATAAATAAAGAGCACCCCCAGAGGAAAAATATCAAACAGAAGATGGGACCTCGAATCCCAAGGCCAGGGACAAAGGCAGGTCACCACCTGAGTCCCCTTCCAATGCTTCACCTCTGCCAGGCCCTGCCTTTGAATGAGATAACCAGGAAGCCGCCGGAAATTTAGCCCTTTCAGAAGCAGCACGGAAAACCACAGTTTCTGGGCAGCCCTGTCTACCATCATGCAGGACCATATATTTAGCAGCAGCCAAGGTGCTCACGTTTGAAATCCCATCTGCCGGAAGAAAGGTTACCACGACAGAATGTCAAGTTCGAAGATAGAATCCTCTTTTTAACAGGAGAGTTAAAAAAAAATAAGAAAAAAGAAAAAGAAAGAAAAACTACCACCACCATCAGAAAAGCTGTTCCCTCTGGTCAAAATAGCACCGTGCTCATCTGAAATAACCCACCGAGACACTTATTTGCTTCTTTTAGCTTGTCCGTGGTTTCTCCATTTTCCACAGTGAATTCAAGTATTAATAAAAGAAACTTCAAGACCCCCAACAGCAAAACCAGTGAGGGATGAGATGCTGCTTGTTTTTTCTTCCAGCATTCAAAGAGAGAGCCCGTCTTTGAGAAGCAATCTCTGTCAAGTTCAGAAACTACAATTTTGGGATACCCAGAAAAGACTGCTGGGTTCTTTAAATAAATTCTCAACACCTGTTTCTAGCTCTTTCTGCAGAAAAGGGCCACAGGGTGTGGGTTCTACGGACTTGGAGAGGCGGAGGGGATGCAGTCGCCCACTGGCTGGAGTTATAAGAGAGTCCAAGGGTCTTATTCTCAGAACTGCTGCTAGAATCTCTGGTCCCCTGGGCCTCTCTGCCCCCTGTCCCCCTGTCCTCACCTAATGCCAACCCCTCTCATGGGCCTGAGCCAAGCTCTGCGGGCTCACGCTCCCCACCTCGGCTGCAATTCTATTACCACCAAGTTTCCAAAGTTAGGATTCCGCCAACAGGGCTGATAGCTTATTTACTGCTGTCATCTATAGAAAGAGGAATTTTGACACATTGTTAAATGATAGCACATTTAGATAAGTCAAGCTGTCAGAGGCTCTAATGGATGTCTAAACTCTCTGTGGCTGATATGTAAAATTTATGCACTTCAGAATATCATAAGGTTATAATATTTTAATCACATCCCTGCTCTTTTCTAAACTTTGAGCAGGGGAAAATATTCCATCAACCACCATCTCGCTCTCCTGTGCCAGGGGATTGAGTGTTCCTGGAAGTTTCTCCAAACTCCTTGGAAAAGTCCAGCCTTTCTTTGCTTATCCTGTTGATCTTCCTCCCAACTGCTGACACCTGAAGCAGAATTTGTCCCTTCCTCCCAAATCTGTACTATATAATCCTACCGGCCAAGCCCCTTCCCCCCCAGAAACACAGATGGGCATTTGGACAGAGGACCCTCATTTGGACTGGGTGCCTCCCAGCTCACTGTTAGCTCAACTAACCCTCTTTGGAGTCGTGGAAGACAGCATGGGAGACTGGACCCAGAGCATCACAAAAAAAAGTAGAAAGTTAAGGAGAAAAAGAAAATCATAAAGGTATGAATCCGGTTACGACGATTATACACAGAAAAGCCATAAAAAATACTGCATTAGTAATGTTCACCATGAAGCAATCTTATAACCAAATGAAATATGCCTAGCATTATCTTTGGATGGAATTTTATTTCTTCTCGTTTCCTGAGCCGCTAGCAGCAAAGGCAGAAAAGAAGCAAAGATGGGGGGAGGTAGTTTCAGGAGTGCTGGAGTAGGGTGGCACATCTCAGATCACCTTTACCATCGGCCCAAAGTCATGAAGGTTGCTGACTGACTTCCAACCTAGGAAAACAGCCCTGCCGTGTTCAGAGACGGCGGTGGAAGGAATAATAACTGGAATGCTTCCATTTTTGAAAAATATACGTTTCCGGAGGGCTGGACGCTGGGCTGGTACAAGGTCACCTTTCTTGCCAGGATCGGTGCGGCGTCAGCAAAGTGGTGTGGCCTGGGGACACGGGGCCGCCTTTGCTGCCTCGGCCACTTTAATGCTCAGCAACCACGCTGCGAGAAACCATTCAACCTGAACAGCCAGGAATGAAAGCCACGCACCTCCTCACATCACAGGCAGCTCAGCCCCGGGATGCGTGGGACCAGGGCTCTCCGGCTGTCTGGGCCCGGCACGGGGACCTGCCTCTCCTACCTGGATCTCAGAACAAGCTGGCAGAAGTTCTCCTTTCTGGCTATCTCCCCTGTAAGAGGAAAGCAGGGGAGCGGGGGAAACGAAAATAAAAGTGTGGCATAGGAGTCATTAGCATTACGTACAAGAGAGGATCCCAGGCCAAAGTGCTTAGGCTCCTAATCCACTTCCAACAAAAATGCCATCAGTGAGGATACGGGGTGGGGTGGGGGCAGGGAGCTGAGAGCCTGCTGGCCAGGGGACCGACTGAAGATTTCAGGCTGGGGGTGGGGAACTCGGCAGATGGAGGGCCTAAATGTTTGCAGGCGGCCACGGCTGCCACGTTTATTTCTCTGCTTTCCAGAAGTGTGCTGCCTTGCAAACTCCCACAGGGACACCCCCTCCACTTAATATCGATGTAAATGAGTTTACCCCCCTTCCCCGAGAGCTTTCTCCTCTGTGCCAGACACACCAGCCATTGTCTTAACGAACAACGCCCCCCCCCTCACATATACACCCTGTAGCGGGGAGGTCTGGGTCCTATCTCCCTATCACCTGAACAAACCTCTCCTCCACCCCCTACCTTTATCCTTTCCAGTTCAAATTTGCTTTCCATCTCAGCACCTTCTAAAACCCTAACAAAGGGTTCTCAGATCAATGGGAGTCCAGCTGGAATCAAGATTTGGGTGGGTGACCTCAACCGTTCCACAAAAGACCCCTTGGGCAGAAGATTGAAGAGAGTGAGGTTCCAACCTCCCCAGCTCAGACATAAGCCCCCCCGGGAGCCGCACCCACCCTTCAGCACCCAGCCCCTGCCTCTCCCCGGGCTGCAGCCCCAGCTCCCCGAATTGAAAACGAGTTATCTAATGAAAATTGTGTTAACTGACATTCCGGCCGACCGGGAGCAAATACCAGCGCTGTAAATCTCGCCGCGGAAATTTTCTCCAGCCCAGAATAACAATAGGACCCTGCAAAGGGCTTTCGCCAGCCCTTCTGGTTCCTCTCCTCTTGTGTGCCACGTTCTTGTCATTCCTTATGTTACAGAACATCAATCATAAATAAAGACGCTGTCCCCCAGCCGTGCCCGGGTCTCATTTACAAACATTAGCAGGGAATACGATTACCATTGGCCTTCGTGCCAAGCCCAATGTGGCTGCCCAATTCTCTCTCTCTCTCTCTCTCTCCTCTCTCTCTCTCTCTCTCTCCTCTCTCTCTTTCTGCCTCCACAACCCCCACTCTTTCAGAAAGGCCACTTTAGCATCATTTAAGCCGGCAGGCACAGCTCGCAACCCTGCCCGTCTCAGTTGGCCACCAAACTGTAGCCCCAACTCGAGTGCGGACCCGGAATTGCAAGGCACTCGGCAGTTATTAACTGCATGCCTCAGTGCCCCGATTTTCTCCCCAGCTCAATGGCTTTGCGGGAGGGGGAGAGCGAGGAGTAGGGTGTTTGGAAGGACGGGGACTGGGAAGCAACCAGGACCGGGAGAAGGGGCAGGTGCTGGAACCACTTATCAGAGGAAACTTAACGAGATTTGCTGGAGGATTTTTAAAAAGTGGGTCCCTTCTTATCTACAGACTGATGGTCTCCCGTCTTCCGCGAATGCCACGGTCAAGGCAAGATGCTCTAATCGCCCCGTTGTGCGCACCATTTTCCTGCCCCTGTTCCCCGCCGCACCCGCCGAGACTTTGTGAGACTCCAAGGCTGGGGGGCCTTGCCAGGCGCGTCTGGGGCACCCCAGGAAAGAACAGAGGCCGGAGCTGCGCCTCCACGGCACGTTCTCTGAGATTCTGCCTCCCAGTCCCAGATCCTAGGGGGTCCGCAGAGTACACCTCCAAATCTGGGGGAGGCACACAGACTCCCACAAAGGGAGGGTGGGGAGAAAGTGATGGGGTTTGGAAAAGAGTCGCCCTAGGGAAGAATAGAGAAAGACCAGAGAAGAGAGGAGAGAAACAGAAGAAAAGCAGAGACGGGAGAGAGGAGAAAAGGGGAGCGGCGGAGAGAAACACAGGAGGCAGAACAGAACGAGGAAATCTCTCATTTAAAAGTTCCCATGGGCCCGAGGGCTGGGAGTCACCTGCTCTGCGCCGCTCCCGGCTCTCCACAGCCCTGGAGGCAGGAGCGCAAACTTGCGCGCGCCCGGGCCCATCTCCACCGCCCGACAGCGTCTAGACTTGGGAAGGGGGTGGAAGGAGGGGAAAGGCAAGAAGCAAAGACGAACCCCGAGACCCCGGCCCGAGGAGAAGAGGTCTGCCGGCGCAGGCGGCCAGTCCGGCGGCGGTGGCTCAGGCGGCGGCGGCGGCCCCCGGGTGGCGGCGCGTCCGGGCTGCGCAGCCAGGCGGGCGGCGGCGGCGGAGGTGCCGGCGGGCGGCGGGGCGCGGAGCCGCCTCTTCGCCAACCCCGGCTCCCTCCCCTCCTCTCCTCCTCCTCCTCTCCTCCTCCTCCTCCTTGCCCGCCAGCTCCCTCCCTCCCTCGCCCGAACCCCAGCCGGGTGCGGACAGGCAAGCGGCGCGCTCCGCGGCCTCCCAGGGCACCGCGAAGTTGGGAGGCGCGCAAAGTGCGGCTCAGGGGGGACCGCCGGGGGGTCCCGCCCGTAGCCCCCTGCCCGGGGCCGCAGCCGCTGCCTTCCCCTCGCCTCACCCGGCCGCTCGGCCGCTCGGCCGCTCCGCCAACGGAGGGCTCACTAGCGCTTCTCCATGGTCGCGGCGGCTAATCGATGACTGAACCGAACAAAGAGCAGCGGCGAGATCAATTCCTAATACCTATCGATGGGCAGCGGGCGGCTGAGCCCCAGCGAGCCCCGGCAGCCGCCGCCCGCCGCCCCGGGGCGCCCGCCCGCCCGCCCGGGGACCTCCCCAATGCGCCCAGGGCGCGCCCGGGGGCTCCCCACGGCCGCGCGGCCGGCGCTGCCCGCACTAACCTGGAGTCGCCGTAGATCAAATCGCTTCCAATATTGAAACATCGATCCCACATTGGCGGCCATCTTGGGGGCTATCGAGACACGCACACACAAGAGTTTGGCTTTTCTCAATGGCTGCACTCAATATCCGGGCTGGACTCCCCCTAGCCCCGGGGCCGCCGCCGGCCGCCCGGGCCCTGAGCGCCGAGGCCCGGGGCCCCTCGGGCACCCCCCGGCCTCCTGCCACCCGCTGCCCCTCGCCGCCGCCGCGCCGCCGCCGCCGCCGCCGCCGCTGCCAACGGGCCCGGGAGCCGTGCGCCCCCCCGACCCCCGGAGGGCGCGGGCGGAGCGCGCCGGGCGGGGAGCTCGGCGCCCGCCCGGGGGAGGCAGCCGGGGATGGGGTGGGAGGGGAGGGGTGGGGGGGAGGCAGCCTCTCCAGGAGGCGCCGGCGCCGCCGCTGCCCTGCCTGCAGCCGGCTCCCGGGCCCGCGGAGCGCTCGCTGCATCTCCCCCCCAAGTCCGGGGTCGGTGTGCCGCGCGATTGCACTTGACTTTGGCTTTTTGCAAACTTATCAATACTGACGTAACGTGCTGATCAATGCAAAGGGAACTTTGGGAGGGGGCGCTGCGGAAGGCTGGCGCGCGGGGCGCCTGCCCCCGCTTGCACCTGTCTACCCCCGGCTCCCGGCATTGCATACTTAAAAAAAAAGTTAATAGTTTGCAATGCATTTTTTTTTCTTTTGCCATCGGAGCACACACAACACGTGCCTCGGGCTGCCGCCGCTCCTCCACCAGATAGGCTTGGGATCCGAGGGTCGCAGCCGGCACTTGGGGCTGCATAGACTCGCCCGCGGCCGGCGGGAGGGTGGGAGCCGACCGGGGGCGCCACTGAGTCGTGGGAAATGTCACCACCACCGCCCACAGTTTCCGCGTCATTATATTATTATTTTTGGCGGGGAGGGGGTGCTGCGACTGAGGAGTAGCTCAGGGTTCTTTATGGGGGCGGTGAGGGCGGGGCTTCAGGTCTTTTGCAATAGGGATTCCTGTTATTATTATTTGGGGGGACTTCAACCCAATTGTAGGGGCTCCCCCACAACTTTGCAAGATGGAGCCCTTTTTCTGTGATGATTATTATTGGAGGTTTTATTATTTGGTTCTGAACCAAACCTCGGGAGGGTCTTTTCCCTCAATGGGCTGGTTTTATTGTTTGACTGTTGAGGGGGGCCCTATCCCTGCTGTGGGGGCTCCAGATCCTTAACAACCTCGGAGGTTTCTGCTATTGCTATCATTATTATCCCGGGCTCCGTTCTTTGCAATGTAACATTCCTTTGATTGCCTTTGGGGAGAGGGTCTTTAGGCTGGCTAGAGGGAGGTTCCGATCCTTAGCAATTCTTCAGACTCTGGACAACCAGGGTGACCAGATTTCTTGTTTTACATTATTTTGTATTTTTCTTTTTCCTCTGAGCAAGCTCGAGGTCCTTTTTCCTCCGGACATCTCACCTCTGGGGGAACTCATACTCCCAGCCCCCTCCATCACCAACTCCCTTCCCTACCCCTGCCACCACTCCAAAAGGTGAGGTTACCCTTCCCCCTGACACAAAGCACCCCACCCTCTTCCCCACCCAAAAAAGGGGGCATGTTTTTCCTTTTTCTCTGATCAAAAGACTTGCTTTTATGGACAGCAAATGGAAATTATATTCTTTTTATGACCCAGCTTGGACTTCTTACATCACTCTTGGTCTGGGACAATAGATCAATACGGTGGGTTATAAAAAAGATAAAGTTTAGAAGAGTTATAAAGGAGAGAGAATCATGATGGATATTTTTGATGATTTTCCAATATTTGTGTCTCAGAGCACGTGCTTTGAGGCAATTAAAGTTTTTAATGTAATGTAAATAATTGTTTCATAAATGCTTCGGAAGAAGGTGTGATCTTTCTGAGCAATCATTTGAGCTGTTTAAAAAATGTAATGTGATTTAAACAAGGATACAGTATTTCTGTTTCCATCCCCATACATTTTCCATGAGGTCTGGGTAAATATATTAATGCAGGAGTTGAAAGACGTGTAAGACCAAAAGTAGTGCGTTCACCAAGATGTAATGAATTAGGCCTAGTTAGCAATTCTGAGTGGCCTGTTTCCCTGCCAGATTAAATTGCACGTGATGTGTGGTTTATCTCAGCTCCCGATAACTTCAGGTTTAAATTACAGCTCTCATTCTGCAAAGTGAATTTAGGGAAATTTCATAACTATCACATTACAATTTTTTAAATGGCTACATTTTTCTCCTGAGCATCTGTAAAGCCTGTGGCTTCCTTGTCTTTGAGTCTGTTTTTTAAAGTCTTGTAATAAAAAATCTAGAGTGAGTGTGAAACCCTTCCAAGCAATGTTTAACAAGCCAAGGGTTTGATGAAAAAAAATTACTTTAAATTTACGTCTGATTTTGCAGTAACAGGACACTTTGACATCAGTTACCTTCTGATATATTGTATTTAGAAGGACACATCACTTCTGTGGTATTCCTCCCAAAAGGGGTATAATCTAAATCTAATTGTGAAGAAACATCAGACAACCCCAAAAGGAGGGGAAAATTCTACAAAATAAACAGGCTGTTTTCTCCAAAAATGTCAGTGGCATATGAAACACACAGAATAATGGAGGAACTATTTCAGATTAAAGGAAACAAAAGAGACTTGACAAGTGATTATAACGTATGATCCTGGATTTTCTTTTACTATAAAGTGGATTAATTAGAACCAATGACAAATTTAAAATAAAGTCAATAGATCATAGTGTTGCATCAATGTTAATTTCCTGATTTTGACTGTTATACTGTGGCTATGTAACAAAATATCCTTGTTTTTAGAGAACACACTGAAGTATTTAGGGATAAAGGGACAGACATCATGTCTCCAACTCTCAAGCAGTGCAGATGAAAATAACATGTATCTGTTTATTTGTCTATATCTGTCTACCTAGAGAGAGTGATAAAGCAATGTTGCAAAATGTTAACATTTGAAGATTCTAGGTGATTAGTACACAGAAATTCCTTTCCTTTTACTTTCCTGGCAAGATTTCTGGGAATCTTAAAGTATATTAAAATTAAAATTTAAAAGAAAAATAGATAAATCTAGATCTGACTTCGTTTCACCTGTTAAGGACTACTGACCTCCAGATAAAAATTCTGCATGGGACTTTCTACTTTCCTTACTGAAGTAGGCTGCACCTTTGACCCGGTAGGAAATTGCCACAGCAAACATGCTTACCGACGAGTAGCGAGAAAATCCAATAATTCAGACTGTTTTAAGTCTGTGATATTTTTAAATGACTTAATGCAGCGGGTCTCTGAAGAATTCCAACAATTTCAATGGTAGAGACTCGCAGTCCCACAGAGGAATGGGCTGCTACATAAATACTGAATGATCGTGTCTTTCTGTCTGCGCTAAAACATATTAGCTTTGCCTAGTGGCTTCTTGCTTTATTCACAAAATAAATTTCAGCCGTCTCTCCCCGCCATATTCCAAGTGCATCGTGTGCCTGTGCTTATTAGATGTGGGGGCTTCTACTCCAAAGGCATCTGTAACCGTCTCAGACTTAGCAATAATGAATTAAGCAGTTAAGTGTTTACCCCCAAACAGAGTTAGCTGGGGAAATATTATTATGGGTGGTCCTTAATGAAGGATAATAAGCCAGGAATTTCAGACTCTGTCAGCAGACAATGGCCTTAGATTTAGGAACTAAAGCACTAACATTTTAAATATTTTTGTGAAAAGCTGTTTTTCATGTTCTTAGCACACTCTCTGCCACACACACACGTACACAGATAGGCAAAAACTTAAACAGGTTCCAGATTAATTCCTGATTCCCAAAGACTCACACATCAAGATGAGTATTAAAAAATTACAGTAGAAAAGAAAGTACCTCCCCTCCCCCAGAGGAATCAGAGGGCAGCTTGGAGCAGCCTATCCTAAAAGCAGAAGCAGACAGAGAGCTGGGATCCTTTAGGAAATTCACTAACTGTGCAAGAATCCCGGGGAAGATAATGGCAGGTCCTTAGCCACACACATAATGATATGCGAAATCCCCAGGATCAAAGCTGAAACAAAAGAAAATGTCCTTCGGTAGCTCCGCGTTGCCCACTGCAGCTGCCAGGCAGGGAGAAAAACAACTACAGAATCTGAATTCATCTGAAAGTATTAAACAGCCCTAAGAGTAAGGGATATAGGACTGTCTGGTAGACACCTGCAGGATGTGTTCCTGGAGCCTGGCCTGTGGTTAGGTCCAGGATCCTTTGGCTAAACTGACCCGCTACAAGGTCCAATCCTGACATGATGCTGTCAACCACTGCCATTGGTAAACACCTACTGGTTGTTGGATGCTTTATAAATACACCACTAGCATAACATAGCGGCTAGGCGCATATTGGTTAGGAGCGTAGAACATAGTGGTCAGCAGCCATCTGGAGCCAGATTGTCTGGGTGTGAATTTCAACTCTGCCACTTACAAGCTCTGTGACCTTGGCAAGTTATTTTACCTGTGCCTCGTTTTCTTCATGTATACAATGGTGCTAATAACCGCACCATTGCCTACATGTGATGAGGATTAAATCAGTTGATCTATGTGAAGCACTGTGTAAAGGCACAGCATCTACTAGAGCTCATTATTATTGGCCTCACAATGGACTGGGCAGGAATTGGTATTCCCATATAGCAGATGCAAAGACTGAGTCCTGGAGAGAAGTGCTGGCTCATGGTCACATAGTTGTAAAGGGGCAGAACCAGGACTAATGCCTGGGCTCACTCACAGCAAGTCGGAGCTCTTTGCACTTGAGGCTGCTCTGCCTTTCATGGAGGGGAGAATGGGTGCAAAAGCAGACTCCCAGAAAGCAAGGGCTGCAACATGAGCCATGCACTGGTACCCAGTGACCAATGCTCAGTGCAGAGAAACAACACAAGAGGGACAGACTCCCTTGACCTGATTCCCTTCCCATGCCAGGGACTAGTTAAATAAGCTATCATGTATTCAAGCTGTGCTGGTCATTCTCCTTTTTCTCCTCTCCTGCACCTGCTCAGTGCCCAGGAAGCTGACCTCTGTGGACTACATCTCCCAGGCTCCCTTGCTCTCTGACTTTGACTTGGATTTGGCCAGTGGGAAGTCCTGGTAGGAGATAAGAAGGCAGAAGGAGAGAAAGCTGGGGTGTTCATTCCCCAGCTTGCTCCCTACTTTGCTGCCATTTTGGCTGTGACTAGGTCCTTCTACAGATGCAGCCCCTGTCAAGCTGTCCTTCTCCTGCTCTCACTGGGTCCCAGCAACTGCTCCTTCTTCTTCCTGCTTCAGGTCTGGGGTGGAAATGTTTTTCCCCTGTTGCTGGCACCTGGTGACCTCAACATTCCCCTGCCCACACCTCTGCAGACAGTCTCCTCATTTCAAAATCCCAGCCAAGGCTGGACATGGTGGCTTACACCTGTAATCCCAGCACTTTGGAAGGCTGAGGCAGATGGATCACTGGAGGTCAGGAGTTCAAGACCAGCCTGGCCAACATGGCGAAACCCTGTCTCTACTAACAGTACAAAAATTAACTGCGCATGGTGGCAGGTACCTGTAATTCCAGCTACTCAGGAGTCTAAGACAGGAGAATCACTTGAACCCCTGGGAGGTGGAGATTGCAGTGAGCTGAGATTGCACCACTGCACTCCAGGCTGAATGACAGAGCGAGACTC
This sequence comes from Cacajao melanocephalus, assembly GCA_963573385.1. NCBI lineage: Eukaryota > Metazoa > Chordata > Mammalia > Primates > Pitheciidae > Cacajao > Cacajao melanocephalus. The sequence continues at coordinate 22,060 of CAUYLG010063456.1, forward strand.
GGTCTAAAAAAAAACACACACACACACACATTCCCAGCCGAACATCTCTGCCAGGGCCCTGACTGACCCCTACTGTGGAACACAATTCAATTGTTAAGAAAGGTGAGGGCTATTTTTATACGTTATGGCATATATTTATATGTGTCTATGATATACGGTAAACACAACCAGATTATAGAACAGCATTATAGAATACTATTTTTCCTTAAAATGTGGTACTTTGGAAAAAGTCAACAAAACTAGATATCAAACAGTGAACAGACATTAGTTCTGGAGAATGGGCTTACAGACCCTTATCATTTCTTTTTTGTTGTTGTTGCTTTTTGCTTGTTTGTTTTGAGACAGGGTCTTGCTCTGCTGCCCAGGCTAGAGTGCAGTGGTGCAAACATAGCTCATCACAGCCTCAACCTCCTGGGCTCAAGAGATCCTCCCACTTCAGCTCCTCAAGTAGCTGGGACTACAGGTGCATACCACCACGTCCAGCTAATATTTTATTTTATTTTATGTAGAGATGGGGTCTCTCCATGACCCCAGCCATGTTGCCCAGGCAGGTCTCAAACTCCTGGGCTCAAGTGAGCCTCCCATCTCAGCCTCCCAAAGTGCTGGGATTGCAGTCATGAGCTACCACTCCCAGATAATTTCTACGTCATTATTTTAAACTTTTTTTATGAGCACAAATTTATTTTTTCATTAAGAATCTTGATGAAAGATTCTTGGGGGCGAGGGAGGGTCTGTTTCTTCCTGGGACCCTGACTTAGACACATACCACATCCACCTGAGATGTCTATGAAAGATCTGACTGAATAGTGAGATTCCATGTTCATGGGCTGGAAGAATTAACAGGATGACGTCATTTCTTCTCAAGTTAATGCATACATTTAAGGCCATTCTAATGAAAACCTCAATAAGGATTTTCATGAAACTTGGCAAGTCCATCTCAAAAATTCTTACAAAGATGCAAGGGTCAAGAACAGCTGAGGCAAGTTTGAGGAGTAACAAGATAGGAGAATCATTCCTATCAGAGATGAAGACTTCTTATAAAGCTGTAATAACAGAGAGCAAGGCAGACACATAGACCCAAGGGACAAAATCAAAAGCCCAGAGACAGACTCATATAAATTTAGAACCGACACACGAGTAGATGGCAGAGCTGGCATAATAAACTAGTGGAGAAAGGATAGATTTCATTTTCAATATGATGCCGGACCAGCTGGCTACCCATATGGGAAAAATACAATTAGATCTCTACCTCACACCATACACAAAGATTAGGCCCAGGTGGAGATGTCGGCACACATGTATTTAAAGAAAGAATTTCAACTTGTTCTTTTCTTCCAACAGCACAGAACATTGGAATGGAAGAATCATATCGTGATTAATCTGACTTCACTATACCATGTCTGTCTGTTTTAAAGCATCCTAATAGCTCTGGTTGTATAATAGCCCAGGTTTCCTTCCCGAACTGGATTGTGGCCAGAACCAGGACTGAATTTTCTTTGAGCATCCCCAGAATGAAATGCCACTTGGCAGCTGGCAGCTTCCCGGAGGTTTAGAGACACTCACTCACCAAAGGTTCTAGGCCCCTGCTCTGCACGGGCTCTTCCTTGGGCACACAACATGTGAGCCTCTGAGAAGCTGGCCCCAGGGCAGGCACCTGCCTTCCAGGTCTGCATTCCTATTTTAGCAGCCCAGTGCATAAACGAGACAGTGACTGAAGTCCTCAGAAAAAAACACCGTGGAATTCCGGGCACCCATTTGACCCTCTGTCTCACCCATATCCCATTCATCTGGCCTGGGCAGTAGTGCATTCCTCCATCGGCATCCAGAACTGTGGGCTCCCAAAGGCAACGTCAGCCTTGTCTGTGCTCTGCGAAGAACTGAGTCTTCCAGCACGCCCCCTCACCTGTCCAAATAAAACTCCACAAACGGGAACCCCAAAGCCTCGATGAAGAGTGCAGACTATTGCTACAGGTTTTCTTAAGGGCAAGGCACAAAGGGCTTACCGCCTTCGGATCCGCTTTGCTTCTTTCTTTCCCCTAAGTCCCATTCTTTAAAGCAGCCTCTCCAGGCTCTATTTTTAATTTCTCTCCCTACAAACGGCTTATTCGTCTTCTCTCACTCATCGCTCACTCTCTGATTCTCCAGCTCCTTCTCCTTCTTCTCCCTCTTCCTTTGTTCTTTCTCCTTGGGCTCACATTTCTCCTCCCTCTTCTTCAAATCGGAGGTGCTCACATTTAATCTCATCAGCAAAACATGGGCCTGGAGCCAAGCAAAAAAAGAAAGAAAGAATTCTTTGATTCCTTTGGTAAGCCAGGGAGATGTGGATGCTTACATTTTCTCTGTTCCTCTCCCCGATCATCATCATTGTCATCGTCATCATTGTTGTCATAATGGTGCCTACTATGCACCGAGGCTGTCCCCAGCATTCTCCCTAAATCTCACATTGAGCATGCCTGTGTCCATTTTACAGATAAGTAAACTGAGGCTCAGAGAGGTGGAATAGCCCACCTGAGTTCACTCAGCAGGACAATGGCTGAGCATAATTTGGAAGCTGGTCGAGAAAAGGTGTACCCTTTGGCAGCCCCGCTACAAAAGCCTGCTCTTCCCCCTCCTCCCACCCTCCCTTCCTGCCCAGTTTTAGCTTCACCTGTTTCCAGTGCTCAGGGCAGGAGAGAAGCAGGGATAAAGATGCCATTCAGACAAATTGGAGCCAACGGGGACAGGTGTTGGGAGCGCACAGTGGGAGGGAGGAGGAACTTGCCTATGGCAGCCAGTCCCTGCCTTTCCACTCCCTAAATCCCCTTGGAACTTCTTGGTTCTCAGCTCCTGGCTTCCACAAACCAAAAACTAGTCCACTTGGCCCCATGGGACAGAAACTTAATGATAACGCTGCCATTTATGGCCTGCTTGCCACAAACTGGGGTTGCTGGCTCCGCAATAGCACTTGGAGGTAACATGGCGGTGTCCTCTCATAATAGCTGAGGGAATGGGTGCTCAGAGAGGGTCAGTGACTTGCCTGAGGTCACCCAGCCTATGAGTAACAGAGGCAGGGGTCAAAGCCTATTCTCTTTGATGCCAAGGCTCCAGTTCTGGACTTTTAATGCCGCTCCCTTCCCTTTCTTGACTGCCTCTAACTCTATCATGGAGCCTTACGTTTACTGGACAGCTGGTAAGGGGCTGAGTCAGGCCTGGAAGTCAGAGCCGACTGCCTTTTGTGGCCACAGGTTCTGGCCACATTCTCCAGAGCTCTGAGCATCCAGGATGAAGGTTCAAAGCTCTCCTCTGAAGGGTGAGTCTCCATCCCTCCCACTGCAGAAACCTCTGAGGAGGTTTCTCCATTCAGTCACTCCCTGACCCAGGAAGCACATGCAGCCCCTCTTGCCACACTCCCTCTGACCCAGGAAGTACTACTAGCCCTGCTGCCACACTCCTTGACCCAGGAAGCACATCTAGCCCCTCTTGCCTTGACTCGTCTTGCTCCAAGTCCTTGGCATCCATCAGGCAAATGTACCAGGCATTGGGGACCTCAAGAGGTCATCGGTTTCATCCCCCTGCCTCCATTTTTGGAGCCTAAGAAAGAGATCCTAAAATGATCCTTAGCACCCAAGGTCAGAGTCTAATCTGCCACCCATGTGCCCACACCTTTTTCTGCACATACTCACACATGTACATATTCGCACATATGTGCACATACGGATGCACAGATATACAGACATCTGCACATGCTCCTGTCTACACTAGCTCACACCTGCATTCACACCCATTCTGCACTGCTCACACGTATTCATGTGTGCACATAAATGAACACACATGCACATACGCCTGCATGCTCCATGCATGTCTCCATGCACATTTGCACACGAGGCAGAAACAGTTTCTCTGAGACATGCCTGTGTGCTCACACACACGTTTGCACAGCCTGCGTGTGCACACGAATAAGCATCCTGCCAAGATACAGGCGGGAGAGTGTGCCCGGTTGTATCTTCCCCTTCCCTGGATGGGGCAGCCAGGCCTCTCCGGGGGCTTCTCTGAGCCCGGCCTTTGGCAAAAGCCCCACCTGGTGGACACTTGGTGTATACGCCAAGCCTGGGCGCCCTTGGGACCGGAATGAGGGCTCTGGGTAGCCCCCAGGCTGGCTGGTCATAACTGAGGGAGCCCAAAGCTAGACTTGGGGACACCCCGTACCCCGTTAAAGCTTCCTTCTCTCCCCTTATCTTTTTCTTTCCCCAGGCAGCAGTTCCCTTGGCCAAGGCAGAGAAAAGCAGATCGGATCCAGAGGCAGGGGTTTGAGTGGCTGCTCTGTCACTCGCTGGCTTCTCCCAGGCCTCATCCAACCAGCTGGAAAATGGGGGCAAAGTTCTCAAACAGATACTCAGAGGAAGCAGATAACACCAGGATGCAAAGCAATTGCTACATCTCAGGACAGAGCCTAGGACGAGTCTGAAGTCAGACCTGAGCCCAAATGAGGATGCAAACCCCGACTGTGCCCCTTCCTCAGTGTGTGACCCTGTGCAAGTCACTCCACCTACCTGAACCTGTTTCTTCAGCTGTAAAGTGGGTCAAAACCCGCAAAGGGGAGGTTGGAAGGAACCATCAACACCGTGGAAGTGAAGTCTGTTACTCTCCCTCCTCATTTCTCCCAAACCAATCACAGGAATAGTTGGGGATTACAAGAAGCAGGTCTGGAATCACAGCAACCCAGTTTGAACTCTGATTTGAACTCTGCCTCTGCCACTTTGTAGATGCGACCTTGGCTCTACCTTTATTGAACTCCTGGCCTCAAGCAATCCTCCCTGCTGAGCCTCCCAAAGTGCGGGGTTCAGGCATGAGCCACTCCACCTGGCCATCACTCCACATTTATGAGCCTCAGTTTCCTGGTCTGGTTGATGGGAACCTCGTAGTCTTGTGACACTAGACAATACATGTGGAGAGCCTGGCAGTCGCTGGTGCCCCCTGAATGCAGGCTGCATGATCAGCATCGATGGTTGGGGAAAATGAGTGTTACTTGGAGACCTGGGTGAAGCTGACCCTTAGGAACCCAATATAATATTTACATCATTAAAATCAATTATAATTTAATCACGATGTGCCAGGCACTGATCTAAGCGCTAAGAAGTAATTCATATCACTTCACAACCCCACAGGTAGGCACTTTTATTATTATTATTATTATTGAGACAGGTCTCACTCTGTTGCCCAGACTAGAGTGCAGTGGTGCAATCATAGCTCACTGAAGCCTCAAATTTCTGGCCTCAAGAGATCCTCCCACCTCAGCCTCCTGAGTAGCCAAGACTACAGGTGTGTGCCACCATGTCCCGCTAATTTTTTTTTTTTAGGAGATGGGGTTGCACTATGTTGCCCAGGCTGGTTTCAAACTCCCCAGCCAAACGATCCTCCCACGTTGGCCTCTCAAAGTGCTAGTATTACAGGTGTGAGCTACCAAGCCCAGCTGGCATTTTATTATTATCCCCATTTTACAGATGAGGACACTGAAGGGACAGAGCGGATGTAGCTTGTCCAGGGTCATGGAACTAGACGGTGAATTAAAATCTAGATGGGCTAACTCTGGAGCCCTCTGGATTTCTCCCTTTTCCTACTCCCACCGAGCTGTCCTACTAGCTCTGGCCTCCCAGCCTCCCCCAGGTTTGAAAGCTTCCCTAGGAGCTGAAGTCTGTTTTAGAGGGCAAGTCCCCCACCACGAGAAGCCCCAGCAGGCCCACGCTTCCTTCCAATATGCAGGGGGCCACATGGCCACATAAGCATCATGTGTCTCCTGGGGACTGTGGAATTAAGATAACCTCAGGGAGGTAATAAACGTGATGGAAATGACGCTGGTGAAAGAGCATCTGCTAATCATGGGAGCCCGTGTCAGAAAGCCTGCATCTGCTAGATGCTGCTAAGTAGCCTGGAGCTGGAGGAAAGCCTGGCTGGTGGGGCCTCACCCCACTGCTGAAGCAACGCCACGGGGCAGAGGGACAGATGGCGACCCAGACAAGAAGTGAATAGAAAAGAGAGATTCGGCAAGGAAAAGTGTGCACCCCACACTTTAGTTATAAGTCAGTCACTGGAAAATGACTGCTCGGTGATGCCAGCAATAGAGGGGTCAAGTTTCAATGTGGCAGGGTATGTGCAGAAGCTACTGGGTTTGAATCCTGATTCTGTGCCTACCTGGCTGCGTGGTCGTAGTTCGGTTGCTTAACCTCTCTGGACATCAGCTTAATTCGAGCGAGGTGGTTCATGTCTGTAATCCCAGCACTTTGGGAGGCCGAGGCAGATGGATTACCTGAGGTCAAGAGTTCGAGACCAGCCTGACCAACATGGCGAAACCCCGTCTCTACTAAAGATATAAAAAATTAGCTGGGTGTGATGGTGGGCACTTGTAATCCCAGCTACTCGGGAGGCTGAGGCAGGAAAATCGCTTGAACCCGGGAGATGGAGGTTGCAGTGAGCTGAGATTGTGTCACTGCACTCTAGCCTGGGTGACAGAGTGATACCCTGTTCCAAAAAAAAAAAAGAAAATGGGAAGAATGATGCTTGCCTGTGGTAGATGGTGTCACTGGTGCCAGCTCTTCCCCTTTGCTCTCTGCGTGCCCAATGCCAGGTGACTTCGAATGACCTTCCCACTGTGGGTGGGGGTGGTTTTCCTGCCGCTTGATGTTGAGCTGGGCCATGTGACCTGCTTTGGCATACGGAACGAGGCGGAAGTGCTGGTCTGCTGGTTCTGAGCCGCGTCTTAGGAGATGTGTGCCTCACTTGTTTTGTTGGGCCTTTGCCTTCGCCGTGGAAAGAACATTTCCAGGCTAGCTCCCCGGTCCCAGGAGGAGGTTGCAAGACCTGAGGGTAGGAAAGAGGCAGGGTTTCTGAATAGCAGGTTGGGGGAAGCCTCTGGCACCCAGAAACACCTCATCTCATGCACTGAGTCTCTGCACAGTGGGTCCTACTTGTAACTGCAGTGGATGGAGTTATTGCCATCCCCCGTGAGCTGGACCTGGCTAGTCCTGTGGTTTTGCCAACCTGGATGACCAACCTCATGGTCACACAGCCTGGGCACCATGGGACTTCGTGCTTTCAGCCACTGGCGCGCCCCGACCTAAGACTATGGGCTCCTTGCAATTAGCTGTCGGTTCCCATTAAGTCCACTCTTAGGCCATCCAACTGCCTTGAGGGGACCCACCCTGGCCCAGGAATGAGGTTCCCTGGTGCTCCTGCCAATCTTCCTGGTGGCTCTGACAAGGACAAGGCTTTCTCTGGGATGACACCTGGTGTTCTCAACAGGATAAAATCACTCCTCAGCCTTAGAGGCTGAAATTTGTTTCTTGAGAGGAAAAGAATTCTGACTACCTTTTTTTTTTTTTTTTTTTTTTTTTTTTAGACAAGGTCTGGGTCTGTCACCCAGGCTGGGGTGCAATGGCATGATCTTGGCTCACTGCGACCTCAAACTCCCAGGTTCAGGTGATTCTCCTGTTTCAGCCTCCTAAGTAGCTGCAACCAAAGGCACATGACACCAGGCCCTACTAATTATTGTATTTTTTTGGTAGACATCGGGTCTGGCTGGTCTCGAACTCTTGGGCTCAAGCGATCCCAGCATGTCTTGTAGCAGCTAGCCAGAGTCATGATACCATGTGCCCTTGGGCAAGCCATCGGCATCTTGCACCTCCTAGGCCTCATTTTTCTCATTTACATCTGTAAAAGGGGAGTGTCGCTCTCTGCCTGACTCAAGTTTGTCAGCACGAAGATTCATCACTTTGGAAAGATGGGTCCTCTAGAACGCTAAGGGGTCCTGACAGCAGCCGTCCGATCCTGCTTCGGGGCATCACTGAGGTAAGGAGAGGAGAATCCCAGATGCTTTGCCCCGCCTCTCCTTAACCCTCTCGCCGCTTCCTCCTTTGTATGAAGGTCTTGAATGTCAGCTTCTTTGCCAAGCTCATGCTGACAAAGAAATAAAGACGTACATAGCCCCAGTGGCCTTGGAAAAAGATTGCCCCCTCCTTTTTTTTTGGTTTTGTTTTTTTGAGACAGGGTCTCCCTCTGTCATCCAAGCTAGAATGCAGTGGCACAATCATAGCTTACTGCAACCTCAACGTCCAGGACTCAAACCATCCTTCCACCTCAGCCTCCCAAGTAGCTGCAACTACAAGTGTGTGTCACCACACCCAGCTACTTTTTTTGAGGGGGGTGGGTAGAGATAGAGTCTCACTATGTTGCCCAGCCTGGCCTCGAATCCCTGGGCTATGGCAATCTTCCTGCCTCGGCCTCCCAAAGTGCTGGGATTTCAGGCATGAGCTACCATGCCCGGCCTCATGTCAGTTTTCTGAAAAGCAAGGTGTCTAAGGGTCCCAAAGAAAATGAGTGTTGTGGAGGGTAACGGAGAGTCAGCTATCCTCTCGGTGTTTGCTCCTATGGCGATGCCTAAGCTGAAAAGAGATGAGGTCCTGCCCATCAGCATCTCCTAGAAGAAGGCCCAGTGGACACGCTGAGTGGGATCCAGACACGGATTCTCAGACACTTTCAGACACATCCAATCCAACTAGAACGTATTTCCATGAGCTCGTTGCAAGAGGCCAGTGGGTCTGCAAAAATATGTTCATGGTGCAAGGTCCAGAGGAGCTTACGATTCCTTCCCTCCATCAGCCACTAGGCAATTCATCAAACCCCACTCTGTGTTTGGTGTTGGAAATACAACAATGACGACGACCCGAGAGTTACTATCCTTTTGGCTATCACAGTCCAAAGGATGTGGAAATGCCTCGCGTGAGACACAGTTCGAGGATAACATGGCACAATATAGCCTGAAATCGAGCAATGATGTCACGGAATTCTGCATGACCAGCATATAGTAGGCACTCAGAAAATACTTCTTAAGGCTGGGCACAGTGTCTCATACCTGTAATCCCAGCACTTTGGGAGACCAAGGCGGGTGGATCACCTGAGGTCAGGAGTTCAAGATCAGCCTAGCCAGAATGGCAAAACCCCGTCTCTACTAAAAATACAAAAATCAGCTGGCCGTGGTGGCACGTGTCTGTAATCCCAGCTACTTGGGAGCCTGAGGCAGGAGAATCACCTGAACCAGGGAGGGGGAGGTTGCAGTGAACTGAGATCGCGCCACTGCACTCCAGCCTTGGTGACAGAGTGAGACTCTGTCTCAAAAAAAAAACAACTTGTGAAAAAAGGAAAGAAGGAAGGATGAGAGAGAGAAGAAGAGAAGGAAGGGAGAAAGGACAGAGGTAAAAGAGGGAGGGAGGGAGGGAAGAAGGAAGGGAAGGAGGGAAAAGATGGTATTTGTAGACAGTCAAGGTAGGAAAAAAGAGAGGGCTGGTTGGAGTTACGAGAAAGCTTCCTTGTCGAAAGTCGGATTTGTGTGCCTTGGACTTCTCCTGGCTTCTTCAGTAACAATCCCCAAACCACAGAGGCTTAAGACAACAAATGTGTGTTTCTTCTTCCGGTTATGTGTCCGGAAGAATCAAATCCTCTTCTGTCTGTGCTGGAAGCTCTGCTCTTCTTAATCAAGGAAAGATGCGCAGATGACCTTCGGTAGAGAAATGGTTAGGATGCCAACAAATCTGTGGCCTCATCCTGGAGTCCCACACACATTGGTGGGAGAGTCCTTGTCCTCAAAGAAGAAACTGCCAAGAGAAGGGACAATCTGGGGAAAGGATCGGGTTGCAGCATCTTGGGGGCTGTTCAAACGATCCTCCCACCTCAGCCTCCCAGGTAGCTGGGACTACCGGTGCACGCCACCATGCCCAGCTAAGTTTTGTATTTTTAGTAGAGATGGGATTTCACCATGTTGGCCAGGCTGGTCTCAAACTCCTGACCTCTGTGATCGCCTGCCTTGGGCTCCCAGAGTGCTGGGATTACAGGCGTGAGCCACCGCGCTCAGCCTCCTTATGTTCTTTAAGCCAATTTAATTTCTACTTCAAACCCCATCCACACCTCAAATGGAAGATGGGCAATTTGATGGCAGCTGTTCTTACATTCCTCCTCTGGCCCTATTTCAAATGTCTCTCAATCTTTCTGATCATTCCCAAAGTGCAAGCTTCAGTTAGATGCTAGCGCGTCTGTAACTTGAAAAAAAAATCTCTCTTTTAAAAAGAGAGAGAGCAGGTTACAGGCTCAGCTCCTCTGGCAGGCAAACATGTAATTCATTACTCTCAACATTTTTATTTATGAGTATCTACTTTCTATTTAGGGCAAGAGATGGCAGTTTTCTACTTAGAGTGGTGATAGGAAGTTTCCTTTTACAAATACACTCATTTAAGTAAAAAGTGAGCCAAGTTTGAAAAAAATATTTTAAAAATAATAACATAGATGATATGGCCAAATTTGAGAATGTGGATGGTGAGGCTTGAAGGATTCTATTGGGTACTAACCTTGGCTTTGACATCAGATGTGCCAAGTTTAAATCCAGGCCACACTCTCTATACAAACATGGGCAACCTACTGACCTTATCTGAGCCTCGGTTTCCTCATCTGGAAGATGGAGATGATAATAAGACTAATCAAACTTCTATAACTCACTTCATCTAAACCTTCTGGGACCAGATGTACTTTGAAGTTGAGAATTCTTCAGAGTTTTAGAATACTGTATACTGTTATTAGTTACACGCAGGGTATGGGCAGCACCTTGTGACCAAGCACATTGATATTTCTGCAGCAAATGGATGGCTCTTCATATTAAGTGTTTTTTTTTTTTTTTCTTTTTAACTCTATACGTCCTACAAGTCCTGGTCAGACTTTTCAGTCAAGTGAATTTGCCACATAAACTTGAAAATAAAATCTTCCCAATTCCAGAGCTTTGGGGATTTTGAAATTGCAGACAAGGGACTGTGGACCTTGACTAGCTTCATGGGAGGCTGGGTAGGGGCGGCGGTGGGGGGCGGTGCACAAGATTAAAGGAGCTGGAAACCTCCAGCATGGCCAGCAGGATGCGCATTCCATCAAGTTCATGCAGCACCAAGACAGAGGGAGCGGGGAGAGGCCAGAGCCCGGAGGAAGGGGTAAGAGAAAGCAAGGGATGCCATCATGGATTGCAGATTATAAGAGCTGCCCAAATTTCTGAGAAAGTGCTTCCTCTGCGGTGACCCTGCCTCTCCTCCTCTTCTTTCTTCCTCTTTCTTCTTTTTCCTCCTCTTCTTCCTTCTTCCCCCTTTCTTCTTCTTCTTCTCCCCCCCTTCACCTCCCTCCTCCTCCTCTTCTTCTTTTTGAGATGGAGTCTCACTCTGTCACCCAGACTGGAGTGCAGTGGTGCAATCTCCACTCACTGCAAACTCTGCCTACCCGGCACGAATGATTCTCCTGCCTCAGCCTCCTGAGTAGCTGGGATTATAGGTGGGCGCCACCACACCCAGCAAATTTTTGTATTTTCAGTAGAGATGGGGTTTCACCATGTTGGCCAGGTGGGTCTTGAACTCCTGACCCCACACAATCTGCCTGCCTCAGCCTCCCAGACCCCTTTCTTCTTATTCCCCTTCTTCCTCTTTCATCTTCATTCTGTAGTAGGCAGTCCTATCCAACTGCTTGATTTTGAGTACCCCCAGTAGTAGACCCCAAGATAAAGACTCAAATAAGTACAGTCATGTGTCACTCAACAATGGGGATACATTCTGAGAAATGCGTGGCTAGATGATGGCATAGTGCAAACATCATAGCGTGTCCTTACACAGACCCAGACGGTCGACACATCCAGGCTACACGGTGTAACCTATTGCTCCTAGGCTTCAAACTGCACAACATGGTACTGTATGGAATACTGCAGGCAACCGTAATACAACGGTAAGAATCTGTGCATTGAAATATATCTAAACATAGAAAAGGCCATGCATTGGGTCTCAATGTGATGATGGCTACCATGTCACTGAGTGACAGGAATGTTTCAGTTCTATTATAATGTTATGGGGCGACTGTGGTATATGTGGTGCAATATTGACTGAAAGGTTGTTACTGGTGTGTGACTGTAGGGGGAGACACAGAGCAATGGGGAAGTGAGGCAAGGAAGAGAAGAAAGCCCATTACAAAAATTACTTATCAGGCTGGGCGCGGTGGCTCATGCTTGTAATTCCAGCACTTTGGGAGGCCAAGACGAGTGAATCACAAGGTCAGGAGATCGAGACCATCCTGGCCAACATGGTGAAATGCCTTCTCTACTAAAAATACAAAAATTAGCCAGGCGTGGTGGCACGCACCTGTAGTTCCAGCTACTTGGGAGGCTGAGGTAGGAGAATTGCTTCAACCCGAGACGTGGAGGTTGCAGTAAGCTGGGATTGTGCCACTGTACTCCAGCCTGGCGACAGAATGAGACTGTCTCAAAAAAAAAAAAAAGACTTATTAACTTGGTTGCCCATGGTATAATCCACCAGGAAATGCTGTAGACAACGTAACACACACCCTCAGCCTTATCCTGTCTGAGGAGTGAGGGAGCTGGGGTATTTACACACCAACAGCCATCAGTCATTGCCGAGGAGTGCCACCAAGTGGCATACATTCCCTGGCTCTTCCTGGCAAGGTGGGCTCTCGCTGCCAGAGAAATCCTTCTGCCATTGACACGTAGGTGCTAGCAGTTGGCAGTCAGAAGGCATCTCCTGAAGTGAGAGGAGAAGCAAACAGAGGCAGGTACTGATGGGCCTGTTACATTGACCTCACAGACATGCTCCCCATATTCCTTGCTGGCTTATTCTTAACTTTGCGGGCATGTCCATCTGCCCAAAATCCTGACTCAGAGGAAGGTGAAAATGACACTCTCCCCAATTTCAGAGCTAAATCTTGATTGATCTAAAGTCTAAACCAATCAAAATGCCTTCATTACCCTTGTTGGTGATTGGTCTAGGCCTGGACACGTGACTGTTTTAGCCAATGAGATGTGAGGGGTGGTCTGCAGAGGTGCTTCCAGTGAAGATTTACTGTGGATGGCTCCGTGTCTAGATGTGATTCATGATGCTGGGGCAGCCACTTTGGGGCCATGAGAGGAAGTAGGCCAAGGTTAAAGGCCACACAGAGAGAGTTGATATCACATAGCCACTGATCACCCAAACCTAGATTCGCCTACCTCTGTACTTCTTGTGCGAGATTAAGATAATCGATTCTATTTTTAGCCTGTTTGAGTTGGAATTATCTCTTACAGTAGAAGGACATTATTTTGGATATTAAAGGAAACTATAAATCTGGAAGGTAAGAATGTGTGTGGAGTCTCAAATTGTAAGATCACGTCTCAGCTAGGTTGGATCTTAAAGACTTTAACACGAGAGAGGGGACACTAGAGGCAGGCAGGAAGGGAACAGTGAGAGAGCTGGCTGGGCTGGATGGAAAGGAGGGTTTCAGGAAGGAGGTTGGATTGAAAGTCATTAATGAATTCCTGGTTCCATTTCTGTATTCTCAGTGGAGAGCAAATGATCTCGACTGAAGCCCAGGGCCCTTCAATTTCTTCCCAGGATCCTTGACATCTCCTCCACCAGGAAAGAAAGCTGGACTGCGCAGGTCAGGAAGATTCCGGGGAGATGCACAGCCTTTGCGTTCTGGGCTCATCTGGCCTTCAACGTGTGATTTTGAGAGTTGGAAGCGAGAAGATTATAACTCAGAATGGCACGCGGGTGTGAAGCCGGCTGCCTTGCCAGCTATTTGCCTGTATTTAAAACACATATGGGTGATATTTTTAAATATCTTTGCTGTGTGATTGAAAAACATTGCAGTTGCTACTTCGTGGACGTGGGTTTTTATGCAAACCCAGGGACGGAATGATGAGTGTATGTTGTACCTACGTGGGCTTTGCTGGAGAGAATGCAAGGACAGAATGCACAGCCTGCAGAAATGTCGGGCAGAGAATTGGGGCTGGGCCATTCAGTATGGAATTAGGTATAGGGGCGGCTGGCACAAGTGCCTCGATTTTCTCTGAGGTCCGTCCCTCCCTGGTCTCTGTCTTTGAGGTTTGAAAGGTGCTCCTCCAATGTCCCTAGGAGTGGGCAAGTGACCCAGGTCTGGCCAATCAGGTCATTCAAACCCATTTGCCCCAGCAATTGGTTGTGGGAGCTCAAGCCCCAAGGCAAGCCTATGAGACACAACCTTAGACTTTCAGAAGCTATTGGCATGGAGGCACTTTCCTCCTGTAAAGTGGCTGGTTGGTACCTGAAATGGTACTTGAAACTGCCAAATACCAACTTTGTCCCATTTGGAGAGAGTCTGCTGAGAATCAAGCCAAGTTGGGGGAATAGGGAGCCTGAGAGATGGAGAGAATCCTGGATCCAGTCATGTCTGAAATCCAAAAATCCTTCCTTCCTTCCTTCCTTCCTTCCTTCCTTCCTTCCTTCCTCCCTCCCTCTGCTCTCTCTCTTTTCTTTTCCTTCCTTCTCCTTTCCATTTAAAATCATGGTAAAGTATCTATAACATAAAATTTGCATTTCAACCATTTCTAATGTACGACTCTACCTCATTCATGAATCCTTACCATCCTGCCCAACCAGCCCTCTCACTGCTTGCCCACAGTGTCCTCTCCCTTGTATTACCGCCTTTAAAATTGCTGTCTCTTCGCCTGCTGCCATCCATGTAAGACATGACTTACTCTTCTTTGCCTTCTGCCATGATTGTGAAGTTTCCCCAGCCACGTGGAACTAACAAGACAGAACAAGCCCCAATGCCATTATCTCCTGGCTGTCTTCTTTGCTTTGGTCCTGGTCCACCCTCCTGCATCCCTCTCTGATTCCTTTGATGCAAATATCTGATGTCATGTGGGCATTTGATTCTAAAATGCGAGTGTGAAGGAGATTGGGAGTGTGGCTACTAAGTCTATTCAGAAATGCTCTTAGCCTTCAGGGAATCAATCACTATTTTGAAATGTTATAACATTCAGAAAGGGAAAAGTGAGACTGGGTCTACTGTGACGAGGGCACATCTTCAAGAAGAGGCTCATGTCACATCATCTTCAGCTTCTCACGAGGTGACGTTGGTCACATTGTTCTTGGTTATTCCATAAAATCTTAGGATCTTGTAAAAAAAATCCAACTTTGCTTAGAAGTGAGCTTATAACTTAAGACTCCTCCCGTTTTCTCACTTTCCAGGTTTATAGTTTCCTTTAATAGCCAAAATAAGACTCTTCTACATAAGATAGAGTTGTACAATACATTTAAATGTACAATGCATTCATGGCATTCACAAGGTTTGCAACAAAAATCACTATTTCTAAAATGTTTTATCACCCCAAACAGAAACTCTGTACTCATTAAGCAATAACTCCCCTTCTATTCCTGGAGTCTTTTAAAAATTTTTATATTTTATTGTATTTATTTATTTATATTTTTATTTTTTTGAGCAAGTTTTGCTGTGTTGTCCAGGCTGGAGCACAATCTCAGCTCACTGCAACCTTCGCCTCTGGGATTCAAGCAATCCTCCTGCCTCAGTCTCCCGAGTAGCTGGGACTATAGACATGCATCACCATGCCCAGCGAATTTTTTGTGTTTTTTGTAGAGATGGGATTTCACCAGGTTGGCCAGGCTGGTCTCAAACTCCTGACCTCAGGTGATTCACCTGCCTTGGCCTCCCACAGTGCTGGGATTACAGGCGTGAGCCACCAGGCCTGGCCCGTTTTTACTTTTTGAACGATAACATGTACATACAATAAAATTCTCCCTTTTTACTGTGCATTTGGACAAACACAAACAGTTGTGTAACCAGCACCACAATCCAGATACAGAACAGTTCTATTCCCTGACCTCACATCCCCTTATTCTTTGTCATCTGCTCTCTCCTCCCCACCACCCTGCAGCCCCTGGCAACTACTGATCTGTTTCTTGCTTGTAAAGTTCTGTCTTTTTCAGAATGTCACATAAATGAAATCATGCACTACGCAGCCTTTTGATTCTGGCTTCTTCCACTTAGCAAAATGCATTTGAAGTGCATGTTATTGGCATTCAGTAGTTTATTCCTTTTTATTACTGGGTAATAATAGCCCAGCGTACGAATGTACCACAGTTTATTCACCATGTACCAGTGGAAGGTCATTTGTCTACTTCTCTACTCTGAATTTACTTCTCCCCATAAATTCCTTTTTCATATCTCAAGCTGTTTGAGTCAGGTTTCCGTTACTTGCAACCAAAACAATCTTGACAATATATTGGAGAAAGCTACTTCCCCTCTCTGAAATTATTTATTTCATCTATAAAATTAGAGTGTATTGCCCAGGACAGTTTTGATTGTAAATAACAGAAATCTAGACTCAAAATTGGTTAAAGCGAGAGGGCTAACTGTGATCTCACATCACGGGGATCCTGCAGGTGGGGCAGCTCTCAAGGTGGGTGGCTGGGCTGTTCAACCATGTCATCCCAGTTGCAGGCACGTTCCATCTCTTCACTTTGCCATCTTCAGGGTTTCTTCCTCAGTTCAAAGCAAGATGGTGGCAGTGATTCCCCTGGGACAAAGTTCACAGAAGTTTTCTCGTAGATATCGGGAGACTTCTGGAAGTCTCCACGCCCAGCAACTTTTTCCTCATATCTCTTTGGCCAGTGATATGGTTTGGCTGTGTCCCCACCCAAATCTCATCTTGAATTGTAGCTCCCATAATTTCCATGTGTTGTCGGGGAGACCCAATGGGAGCTAATTGAATCATGGGGGTGATTTACCCCATACTGTTCTCCTGGTAGTGATTAAGTCTCACAAGATCTGATGGTTTTATGAGGGGCTTCCCCTTTCACTTGGCTCTCATTCTTCTCCTGCCTGCCACCATGTAAGATGTGACTTTCTCTTCCTCCACCTTCCGCCATGACCGTGAGGCCTCCCCAGCCATGTGAAACTGTGAGTGGATTATATCTCTTTCTTTTATAATTACCCAGTCTCAGGTATGTCTTTATTAGCAGCATGAGAACAGACTAATACAGCCAGAGCTGGGTCACACGCCCATTCCTGAACCAGTGCCTGAGAGGAGGAATGGCATTCGTCTGCCAACTGCAGTGGGCTTGCTTTCCCCTGAGGTAAGTGACTTGGTGGGGAGGGGGCTGGGAACTTGAACAACACGGGAGGCAGAAGAGGGGCAAGGATATTGGAAAGGCAACCAACGGTGTGAACTACACAAGATAACACTGGCTGCCCAGCTACCTCTCAGGGGGAAGTAAGATTCAGAAAAGTTGTAATTCTCTTCAGCACTGTGAGAAAATATAGGACTGACACTATCCCAAACCCGAGAAAATCACATACCACAGGCGCAGATGCAGAACCCTGAGCTAGCTCCTCCCAGTGCATGTGTGTCAGTCACAGGCTTCTGTGACAGAAACACAACTCAAATTGGCTTAGGCCTAAAATAAGGTATTGGCTTTACCTGGAAAGCTGAATTGTGTGGATGGGTTTCAGGCATAGCAGGATCAAGAGCCTCTGCGGTTGAATTTTCGACTTTATCTGGGCTCCGATTTCTTCTGTGTTGTCTTCCTTCTAGACAGGCCTCTCCCTTCAGAGGAGCAAAGTTGGCTACCAGAGCCCAGACTTGATCCTCCCAGTGTAACATCCCTAGGAAGGAGCGTGCGCCTTCCCAAAAGTTCTCTCAGAAATCCCGTGGGAGCTTCTCATTGGTCCAGAATGTATCACATGCCTATGCCTGAACTAATCGCCAGTACTCTGTGAGGCAGGGCCCGGACCACACGCCCAACTCTACAGCTGTGGCAAGGTGCTAACAAGTACGGGGAGTACACTGGCCAAAGGGAAATGAAGAAGCTACATTTACAAGAAAGAAAAATGGCATGCAGGCAAAAGCAGTGCTTGTCTCCTCTGGTTTTAATTTTACTGATAGAGGAACTTAGGCCCAGAGAGGGTAAGACACCTGTCCAAGGTCTCACAGCAGTGGATCAACGCAATGAACTCCAGCTCCTGAACTCTTAACCATGCCACTGCCTGCCAGCAAGAGTGAAGAGGACAGGTGAGCCTGTGACAACCTATAACACCCACTCCAGACTCCCTTTCTCCCGCTATTCTCCTTATCCAAGGATTGTCACACAAGTTTCTTAGCTCGAGGTTGTATCTACTTTGCAGCTGAAGCATGACATTTTAGGGGATTGCTACATCCTGAAGTGTATCCTTCTGAAATCCACATGTTGAAGCCCTAACCTTGAGGTGATGGCATTTAGAGATGGGACCTTTGGAAGATAATTAGATTTAGAGGAGCTCATGAAGGCAGGGCTCTTATGATGGGATTAGTGCTTTTATAAGAGACACCAGACAGCTGGTGTGTGCCCTCTCTCTTTCTCTGTCTCTCCTGTCTGCCATGTGAGGACATAGCAAGAAGGAGGCCATCTACAAGCCAGAAAGAGAAGCCTCCCCAGAACCTGACCATGATTTTGGATTTCCAGCTTCTAGAACTGTGAGGAAATAAATATCTTTGGTTTAAGCCCCCTGCCCATGGTATTTTGTTATGGCAGCCCCAGCTGATGAATGCGGGGATCCATTCAGAGCAACGGGCATTTATTGTGCACCTGCTAAGTGCTAGATGCGTGCAGGATGCCGAGGTCCGTTGGCTGTGTCTCAGTGCACAAAGGGCTTCCAGTTCAGAGGTAGTATTAAAATATCAATGACGGGGCTGGGCGCAGTGGCTCATGGCTGTAATCCCAGAACTTTGGGAGGCCAAGGGAGGGGATCACTTGAGGTCAGGAGCTTGAGACCAGCCTGGACAACATGGTGAAACCTCATCTTTCCTAAAAATACAAAAATTAGCTGGGTGTGGTGGCGTGTACCTGTGATCACAGCTACTTAGGAGGCTGAGGCAGGAGAATCGCTTGAACCTTGGAGTTGGAAGTTGCAGTGAGCTGAGATCACACCACTGCACTCCAGCCTGAGTGACAGAGTAAGACTCCATTTCAAAATAATAATAATAATAATAGATCTCTTTTATCTTTTCTGTAACTTTTCAATCACTTTTATTCAAGAAAGGAAATTTCTAACTCGACCAATAACCTCCTTGCACTTTATTCCTCTCGCCCTCTGTCTCTGGAGACAGAACAGCATGTAGACTACAGGACTCTGGATTCATTCTTTCCTACGTATTTCTGTGCATGGTAAGAGAAAAAAAATGGCAGCTATAAAGAGAGATGGCAGATGCTCTTAAGTGCCCTGTGTTCAGGGCTTTCCATGTCAAACCTCATTTAATCCCCAAGCCAGCCCATGAGCCATGCATGACTAGTCCCGTTTCCCAAATGAGGAACCAGAGAGGCAAAGCAATTTGCCCAAGATCACACAGTTGGGTGAAGCTGGGATTTGAGCCCAGGTCTCTCTAGAATTTTTCCCTTCCTTTCTTTCTTTCTCTCCCTCTCTTTTTCTTTCTTTCTCTCCCTCTCTTTTTCTTTCTTTCTTCCTTCTTTCCTTCCTTCCCTCCCTTCCTTCCCTCTCTCTCTCTCTTTCTTTCCCTCCTTCCTTCTCTCTCTCTCTCTTTCTTTCTTTTTAGAGACAGAGTCTCACTCTCTCACTCAGGCTGAAGTACAGTGGTATGATCTCTGCTCACTGCAACCTCTTCTTCCCAGGTTCAAGTAATTCTCCTGCCTCAGCCTCTAGAGTAGCTGAGATTACAGGTGCCCACCACCATGCCTGGCTAATTTTTGTATTTTTGGTAGAGACAGGGTTTCACCATGTTGTCCAGGCTGATCTTGAACTCCTGACCTCAAGTGATCTGCCTGCTTCAACCTCCCATAGTGCTGGGATTACAGGCATGAGCCCCTGAGCCCAGCCCAGGTTTCTCTGGATTTAATGTCCAAGCTTTTAGCTCCTACTGACTCCTACTGGCTAACCACTTCCATGGATGAACTCACAAAATAGACACTCATCCCAAGTTGAGACATCGTGATGACCTAATTTTTTTCATGATAAGAGCAGCAACCACTGAGGAAGCGGGTCATGAAGTTGATAGGTACATTACAAAGTTTTTTTTTTTTGAGACAGAGTCTCGCTCTGTTGCCAGGCTAAAGTGCAGTGGTGCAATTTCGGCTCACTGCAAACTTCGCCTTCTGGATTCAAGCTATTCTTCTGCCTCAGCCCCCTGAGTAGCTGGGACTTCAGGTGCCCACCACCACACCCAGCTAATTTTTGTATTTTTAGTAGAGGCAGGGTTTCACCATGTTGGTGAGGCTGGTCTTGAGCTCCTGACCTCAGGTGATCCACTCACCTTGGCCTCCCAAAGTGCTGGGATTACAGGCATGAGCC
>CAUYLG010063458.1:0-79154 GCA_963573385.1 Cacajao melanocephalus
TAAATTGTTCTGCTATAAAGACACACGTACACGTATGTTCATTGCAGCCCTGTGTACAATAGCAAAGACCTGGAACCAACCCAAATGCCCATCAATATTAGACTGGACAAAGAAAATGTAGTACATATACACCATGGAATACTATGCAGCCATAAAAAACCATGAGTTCCTGTCCTTTGTAGGGACTTGGATGAATCTGGAAACTGTCATTCTCAGCAAACTGACACAAGAACAGAAAACCAAATACAGCATGTTCTTGCTCACAGGCAGGGGTTGAATAATGAGAACACGTGGACACAGGGAGGGGAGCATCACACACTGGGGTCTGTTGTGGGGGGCTAAAGAAGGGACAGCGAGTGGGGGTGGGGAGGTTGGGGATGGATAATACCGGGAGAAATGCCAGATACAGGTGAAGAGAGGATGGAGGTAGCAAACCACCTTGCCATGTGTGTACCTATGCAACAATCCTGCATGATCTGCACATGTACCCCAGAACCTAAAGTACAACAAGAAAAAAAAAAAGAAAATATGCTAGAGACAAAGTTTGCCTGACTGACAAATTAGCCAAGGCCTTTCTCCTATGGCACATGAATGAACATATTCATGGAAGTATTTCTGATCCCAAAGGCAGCTGGAAATTGTCCTCTGCAGAAGAAACCAGGGAACCCATATGTTTTCTCTCAGGATCTCAGGATTTAAGCACCTATCATCATACCCTTTTTTTTTTTACATCATACCTTTTCAGTGGTTTCAGCTGAGCTATCATTGGCTCTTTCTGCTCCTTCTGTTTTACTGTGGTCACCTGCAGAAACACTTTCATCATCTCCTACAGTTTCCTTCTGGCTTTCCAGATTTTCAACATTAATTTCCTCATTCACATCTTCTAGTTTTGCTTCTATAGTTTCAGGAAATTCATGATGCTGTGACAAAAATTGACCATCAGAGAAGAGTAAGATCGTCTTTTAAAAAAACTAGAGATTTGATACTGCTGTTGTAAATAATTTGTCATCTAACAAAAACACGAAATATTAATTCAAATATTGAAGCCAAAGAAATAAAATACTGCATAGTCCATGCTGAATACCAAGTTACTACATTAACAAGGATTTTATGCATGCCACCCTATTTCAATGACTAGGATTCCAAAATTCTTACTAGCACCTACGGCAAGGTTACAATGGAAAAAAGTTAAATATGTTTTCTTGATTGTCTCAGAGTGCTTTTAACCTTGAGAAAAGTTTAAAAAGCTCTGTCTACCGTAGAATTATAACATAATCATATATCTATATATTATGTTCATTTTCCAAAATATAGGGATTTAGAATCACTTCAGAAGTACAATTCACTGACAGTCATGAAGAAGATATGTATAATTATTTACATTCCAGGAAAAAAGATAAAAGAACATAATTTAAATGGTTTGCTCATGGTTATTAAAAGCAGAAGGAAAACCAGAGACAGAACTTGGTCTATCTAACTACTGGCTAGCTAATCCAAATTATAAATGAGCCTGTCCATGGATTTGATAGATGCATAGTAAATCATGGAATGCTTATTAAGTATAGGCAGAAAATATTAGTTTTAGCCTTTATTCTACTTTGAGATTTCTTTTTCATGCTTGTTGCCCAGGCTGGAATGCAGTGGCGTGATCTTGGCTCACTGCAGCCTCTGCCTCCCGGGTTCAAATGATTCTCCTGCCTCAGCCTCCAGAGTAGCTGGACTACAGGCATGCACCACCACTCCCAGCTATTTTTAGTAGAGACAGGGTTTCACCATGTTGGCCAAGACGTTCTTGATCTCCTGACCTTGTGATCCGCCCGCCTCAGCCTCCCAAAGTGCTGGGATTAAGGCATGAACCACTGTGCCTGGCCTCTTTTTACTTTCTTATTTTGGGTGAAATAGTCTGATTATCATTAAGATATTAGATTTCTCATTAGATTCCCCTACCCCATACATTTCATTTACACACTTCACTAAAGTTATAACTTTATTTATAGTTTATTACAATTAAGTTTATTATAATAGCTTCTAAAATATGTGAAGCAGTAATCAGTGCCATTTACTTCCTCAAATACCGTTTGTACAAAGTTCACCTCAGCAATATTTGGCTCAGGCCATATCCCCTTCAACACTGTAATTCACTTTTGGTGGTCAGCTTTCTAGTGGCTGTTTGGCTAAGGATAAAGCCTGTTACTCAACAGAATCTTTAGTAGGTGATTGGAAAACAATGCCTCTAAAAATTAACTCACCTTTCTTCTGCAAAAATACAAAATGCGAGAGTCCAGGCTAGGAAGAGGACATGTTTATACAGTATGCCTTAGTAATAAATATTAGTGTCATCCTCAGGCCAATGGCAAAGGTGTGGCCTAATAGCAGTCCCACTGAGGACCGGAAGCCCTAAGTAAATAAAGCTTTGAGACTTTAAAGAGTTTCAGAAGTTACTCAGGAGAACTACATTTAGGTTAATCCAAGATCATGAGGCAATGTCTGCAAGAGAGGAATGTGGGAGAAGGGAACACGGTACCAGGGCAGACAGCTATTTCAAATGATGATTGATTACACTGGGTAGGGTTAACCATCAGGTAGTTACCATTTACTATTAAGCTTTCTTTTTTTCTGCATGATTCCCATCGCCATCCTCCCTCCCTTATTTTTTTTTTTTTTTGAGACAAGGTGTCACTCTGTCACCCACGCTGGAGTGCAGTGGCGCAATCTTGGCTCACTACAACCTCCACCTTCCAGGTTCAAGCGATTCTCCTGCCTCAGCCTCCCAAGTAGCTGGGATTACAGATGCCCACCACCACACTCCCAGTAATTTTTGTATTTTTAGTAGAGATGGGGTTTCTCCATTTGGCCAGGCTTGTCTCAAACTCCTGACTTCAGGTGATCTGCCTGCCTCAGACTCCCAAAGTGCTGGAATTACAGGTGTGAGCCACCGTGCCCGGCCTGATTTCCCCCTTTGAGTGACTTATATTGTATATCATGCCTAGCCAAATATACATTATTGGGTAGCTAAAATTATCTGAAAGAACTTCACTTTCAAAGGGAATGGGAAGAAAGATTACTAGATTTAAGACTTATGACTGTTATATTCATAAATATATGTAAATGAAAGGTTAACTAAAAAGAACAGTGCTCCTGAGACAAAGAATTTCAGACTATGCCCCTCTTCTCACAGAGGGATCATTGAGCTGTGTTCCCAGCATAATCCTCAATTACTTGGAAAGCTTAGCTAATCTAGCACGTGGGTCAACTCCAACTGGGCTTGTTAACGGAGGTACTCGTAACCACAGGATAATATCATGCTATTATAAAAAGACACTTGGGAATTTTACCTTATTTTAGAAATAAGTAAAACAACTCAAACTACGATTTTACTCATTAAGAAATCTATAACAATGAAGAACTGTTGAAACTATATCATTTTCTAAATTTGAGAACGCTATTAGAAAATGAAATTTTCACTAGAAATCAAATCACAGCACTCACATTAAGCACATTCAAAATTATTCTATACACATGTGGACAACTACTTTAAATCACAGAAAGCACTTACCTTTGAACTGAAACAATTTGGGAGAGACTGGCAGAATACTGTCATTTTATAAAAAGAAAGGGTAAAGTTTGAGTACATTTTTGACACTAGAATCATATAAGAAGATGTAAATAGGTAGTCTGAAATGGTCAGTATGTGTCTGTTACTGTTAGGATCATGGTAAAGAAGTGAATGGGCCTGACCTCTCATAAAAGGACCCTTTGTTTCATTGGTCAGGCCTGGCACAGTCAGGTGCAGACTTTGGTCTGGCCCAAGGCAATGCTTTTCATATTTCTTAAGGAAAAGATCAAGAGAGCAAAGGTTCCTACTGAGGTTTCCATTCACTTAAGGACACAATTACATTGCATGCTTTAAGGAGGACAGATTGCTGGGGTGGGGGTTGGGTGGTGGGGCAGGGGGTGGGAAATGACTGAAGTGGGTTAAAGTGGAGCTTCTGGGGGAGGTGGTACTGTTTTTCCTTGATTTGCATGTTGATCAGTTTGTGATGGGTGTGTTCACTTTGTGAAAAATACACTTTTTTATATTTATATAAATATAACTTTTATTATAAGTATTATAAGTATTATAGCTTTTTTAAAGTAATAAACCAAAAATATAAAGTATTAAATTTTGTGCTATAATTCTGAATTTCTGACATGCCTCAATGTCATATAGGGTAGAAAATATTTTCCAAATAGGTTAATATAGCATAAAACTTTAAGTTATATCATTTGGAAAAATCAAAATTTCAAGCTTTTTTTTTTTAGGACAGGAAAAGTTAACATGTAAGTTCATGTTTTAACTACAATGAAAATCATGGAAACAGCAGTAGCGGGTGGGAAGGGTATTAAATACAAAGATCTAAGTGCTGCTTTCCAAGCCTTAATCTAATTACACATGGCCTGAGCATGATGCCCAGCGAATGTATTTTATAGTCCACCTATAAAATGGAAAAAGAACATTAGCAATACCTATCTCAGAGGATTTGTGTAAAGATTAAAAAGATTATTTACAGAGAAAAATCACATATGAGCAAATACTATATTTGTATATAAGTATAAATGATTTTGTAAAGGCCCTTTCATAAAAAGAAAGATAGAATTCCTAGTGTGCATTGAGGACTGTTGAAAAATGAAAAGTTTGGACTATTTTCCCATAATGTCCCAGATCTTATCACTAGAAAATAGTTCATTCAAAACATCCATTTATTTGTTACTGTGAGCCAGAAGCCCAGCATCTAGGCCAGTGAGAGAAGGAGTCATGGGAACTGTGGAGAAGGGGGCTCAGCCTCAGCTCAGCTTCAGGTCAGTGTTGCCAGAGTGTAATCCTCCCAGAGTCAGGCTTTCCAAAAGTCCGAGAAACGTTATTATTATTATTTTTTGAGACAGGTTCTGGCTCTGTCACCCAAGCTGCAGTGCAGTGGCACAATCACAGCTCACTACATCCTTGACCTTCAGGGCTCAAGTGACCGCCCCACCTCAGCCTCTTGAGTAGCTTTGACTACAGGGCACACGCCACTATGTGTAACTAATCTTTTAATTTTTTTGTAGAGACAGGTTTTTATCATGTTGCCCAGGCTGGTCTTGAACTCCTGGCCTCAAGCAATCCTCCAGCCTCAGCCTCCCAAAGTTCTGGGATTACAGGTGTGAACCACCATGCCTGGCTTAGAAATATTTTTTAAATGTAAAATCTCCTGACATTTCAATGCTGGCAACCAACATGATTTTTTTTTAAAAAAATCACTGCACCAAACAAAATAAGTCTGCAGGCCAGACTACACCCATGGACTGCCAGCTTTGATCTCCAAATTCTTGGCCGATAATGACACTACTTTATAATCTCTTAAACTCTTCCTTCTTTCTAGGCACCACTCCCTATGTCATTCCTAATTCTGTATTTTCACCACTGAATACATTCCAGTTTGTATTCAGAGTATAGAATATCTTGCCGGTAGACAATTTTATTCTCATTTTCAGATTTCTTCTTTACTATTTCCCCTCTTTTTCCTTAGAAGATTTATTTTCTTGCTGTACATAAACAAATGCATGATCCACAACTATACCTTATGTGCTAATTATTTTTATTTATTTTGATAACAAGGTTAGGACACAGAGGGAAATGTTCAGTGACAGAACACATACCTAAATTTTAGGCTAACCACGAGTGTGATCAGCTTTTCAACACACTAAGTATTTAGGGGCATTTACTGACTAACGTATGGTGTGTAGCAGTTTCATTCCACCTTATACTTAAGCATTATCATTATTGCAATCTACTTTATTCCCACAGATCTATTTCTATAAGCCAATTCATATTTTGCTATTATGTTACATTTAAATAAAAGTCAGGTTCACAGGACTAAACTCATGCACATCAGTCAGTGACCTGAAGATTCATGAGTGTAGCTTTGCACCTACCTTGGTGTGATCAGAGTATAACTGGAGTGATATAGGTTACTGTTTGCTGAATGGGTATAACATGTTTCACGTGTTAATTTAATTATCAGAAGTCCCTTCCTTTATCAAATGAGGGAAATAAGACTCAGAAAGGTCAAATCACCACCACCACCACCACCAGCACAACTTTTCTGTGATTCACACAGCTAATCAGTGAAGGGCGGGATTTTAACTCAGTTCTACTGGACTTTAGAGCCCATGTTTGTTTCCAAACCTGCCCATATAATTTGAAGATAATAATGGCTGTTCTCACAGATGTTTTTTTTTTTTCCTCTGCCTCACTGATATTTAAAGCACTGTAGGTTTTTCTTTTGGTTCATAAGCTCACATCAATAAGATCCTATTCTTATGTATATATTAATCACAAACAAAAATTTGTCATCTTTTCCCCAGAGTACCAAAGTCTCTGGAATATATATCTCCCTTCTTAAATTGAGAAATATGCTTAAAAATTAAATAATTTAAAAAATATCTATATCTGATATTTTATTTTCAGTTTAGCTCTGATTCTGTTCCTCTGCAAAGCAGATTTCCTGCAGTTCATTCTTTCCTGCCAATGTGGGTTCTGCCCCTGGCCCTCTACTAGGCTGTCCCCTAGAGGCTCTCTCTGCAGCTACTACCATTCCTTCCTGAAACTCCTACTTTGGCTTGGGTGGTATCTCTCTTTCCTAGTGAGCGTGCCCCCACACCTCCTTCTCAGACTTTACTTTCTCAACCTCTCCCTTACCTACTGATGTTTCTCTGAATTCTGTCTTCAGTTCTCCTCCATTCACACTAGGAACACTTGCTTTCAGTCAAATCTAGCTTTAACTGTATCTACAAGCTGGTGATACTCAGCAATCTCCCCCGAGCTCCAGATCCATACATGTATTTGCCTCCTGAACATCTCCCAAAGACAATCTAAAATCAACAGTACAAAACTGTCTCTCAAACCTGCTTCTACTCCCCTATTCTCAATCTTGCTGAATAGCGTTCTTTCTACTCAGTTCTGCAGGCTAGAAACAAGAAAACTTGGCCTTTTCTTCTTCCATGGTCACAATTTATTTTTGCTATGTATGTGTATAGCAAGTTTCTCTATAGTGAAATAACAGAAGACATTTCAGTTGCACTCACCTTGAGTGTTGCTGTTCAGCAGCAGCAGCAGCAGTTTCTGTGGTAGGTACTCCTTTGCAGCTTACCTTAAAGTCTTTTTCAGCCAGAGTCCTCATTAGGAAATGTAATTCAATGGATTCTACATACACTACTCACACTTCCCTCAATAATGATCAATGACAAACTACTATAAAAGCCTGAACAACCAGCAGATGGGAACAATACAGAAGGAACCAGTTATTTTAATCTATGTAACCAAGTGTTAATACATGAGGGACAAAGTGGTCTCATTCTAAAGCTTTTTTATCCTCCTAAAATATATAAAATTTACAAACATGTAAATCACTTCTGTCGATGAAAGCCTGGCTAAACCTGGGCCTTTTGTCCCCCACCCCACCTGTAACCAGCAATACACTCCTCTCCGTAAACTTTTTGAGTGTGCTAGACCTGCCATATGTGATTAAATAAATGTTTGCCCAGCAGTGGGCACAGAAAGTTAGTGTGTGCTTAGTAGTTTAGGATAGCTTCTTACTTTAGTATAACTGCTAGTTAGTTTGAAAGTGGGCTCACTTTGGTGACAATACTCAAGATTTTTTATTGAGGAAAAGGAATTGCAGAAAATCTGGGTCTGATCTGACAGTGCTCTAGTTGGTAATGAACAACTGCTGTTCTTAAAGAATCACTTAGGTCATTCATTCTCATTCTATAATTTTCCAGATGAAGAAATTGAGGCCTGCAAAGCTAAGAAAATAGCCCAAGTTCACACAGCTCAAAAGTACAAAGCCAGAAGAATCACACAAAGTTGGCCAGGGAAATGTGAAGAAACACTGAGATGAGCATATTTTAGAACATTGTTTCAGTATTACTGACTGATTAATTCTTCAGTAGAAGATGAATACCCATAGCTATTACATTAATAACTTGAGTTTAAGAGTTTCTCATTTCCCTGGAGGTTTCTTTCTTTATGAACTCTGTGTCTGTCATCCATCTTATTTAATCATTTTAAGTGTACTTTTAAAATAATCATGTTTGGCACATATATTTTTATCATAGTATTAATTCTTTTCTACTAACCCTTAATGAACGTGGTCGAATTTGGTAAAGCACTGCAATGCCAAATCAGTACATTTGGTTAGGGGAAGCTGCCAGAGATCCTTGCAGCTAAGGTAAAATTTATAATTGCTCCTAGGAAATCCTTCACTTCATATGATTCTAGTCTTTTTCTTTATATTCTTTCTCACTGAGAGAATCAAATGTGCAAAGAATCCAAGTACACAAAATTCATAGGAAGTTTATCATCAAAATCCTTCTTAATAAAACTAAGTATAAGAAATCTCTCATGTCCATGATATAAAAGGGATTATGAAAGAAAACCAGTAGAAAAAAGAGCCACAAGTAAACAAAAGTCAAACAAATTAGTTGCATTATGTACATGGAAAATTTTAAGGGACAATTGAAATTACTCAAGTGGAAATCTAGCCTCTCTAAAATTCAATATCTAATACTAGACAGTTTATCTTTTCACAAAGAATTTCTGACTATATATATTTAATTTTTTATTTTACTTGAAACATTCTGAAAAGCAACAGACAAACTGAAATTACAGAACAGTCAATGAATACATTGAGGGCATATAACACATACCAGAAATGAAGGCTCTGATAAAGTACAGTTAAAGCTTGGAAATGATAGGAGTTTAGAAATAAAAAATTACAGAAGACGAGAGACATTAAAGCTGTTATAACTTTTCAAGAGTAAAGAAAACAAATGTATAGAAAACTAAATTAATTTTAAAGGGTAACTTTTCTTCCCTAAAAAGTTTCTTACACGAATAACAATAATGATAGAGTAAATCGGTCAAAATGAAAAGAATTAAAGACTTAGAAGGGACTGCAGTTATCACATCATCTCATCCATTTTACACATGAGGAAACTGAGGCCCAGTGAGTAGCTCTGCCTGGACCAAAAATACTTCAAGTTTTACATATTTCCAGATTATACACTTAAATTAATCACTATTAGATATATTACCATCTGCCCAGATAGTCATTAAAAGAGATCACATTATTGGGATCTAAGCTCTGAACACAGCTGTCACTTTGTAGATTTTTTGCGAAAAGAACACATAAAAGGTAAAAGACAACACTACTTCTTTAAAATAAGAGTGCCTCAACTGAGTTTTAGAATAGTATCCATTATTAGAAAATTATTCTATACAGTAGATAAACTGTAATCACAAACTTAAAAAAAAAAAAGTGCTAACATATTTATAAGAAATTAGATGTTTTTATAGCCCTTAAGGATCTGTGCCATTTAAAAATGGAATGATTTGTATACACAAACAAAACACTCTTACAGTATATTCCTATTCCTAAAGCTGCCTTTAATAAATATATATTGTTAATTCTCTGATATGACCTTTTAATATTTTCTAGTTATAGTTTTATAATTTGGGGGGGAATACACCAAAATATTAGTTTGAGAGGCCAAAATTTACCAGTGCCTCCTATTGTCTTTGACTCCTTCACACAACCACATCAGTTGCTTTTTTTACTACACATCAAATTATGACATAAAATCAATTTAGTAACATGTAATGAGCGCCTGTTATATGCAAGGCATTTAAATTGTTTGGCTGGCCGTAATCAGGTCAAATTTAAGGTCTGTTATTTCAATTCCAAATAATGTGGTAATACATTATTCCAGAACTTTTTGGAGCCTGGTGGCCCATTTTCTAAAAGCTGTTTTGACTGCACTGGCATTTTGGACCTTGGCTCTTTCCCCTTTCCCTGTGTGTTAGTGATTGAATTTTTTTTATATGTTTTATGTTTGCCATATTTCACAGATCCTTTTATTTTGCTCACTTTTTTGTACTCTTCTCCTTCAACCTGCCTTTCATTCTCTTCTTCACCTGTCTCCTGGTAGTTCCCCTCTTCTTCCTCCTCCTCTTCTCTGTTCCTCCTGTTTTCTTTTTCCCCCTCCTTTTCCCTTTCTTCCCCATTCTCTTCTCCTTCCTCTTCCTCTCCTTCCCCCTCTCCTTCCTCCTCTTCCACCTCCCCTTCCTCCTCCCCTTCTACCTCCCCTTCCTCCTCTCCTTCCTCCCCTTCTTCCTCCCCCTCTCCTTCTTCCTCCCCTTCTCCTTCTTCCCCTTCCTCCTCTTCCCCCTCTCCTTCCTCTCCTCCTTCCTCTTCTCCTTCTTCCCCTCCTTCCCTTTCCTCCTCCTCCCCCTCCATTTCCCCTTCTCCTTCCTCCTCCTCCCCCTCCACTTCCCCTTCTTCCTCCCCGTCCTCCTCCCCTTCTTCTTCACCTTCCCCTTCTCCTTCCTCCCCTTCATTCTCCACTTCCCCTTCTCCTTCCTCCCCTTCCTCCTCCTCTTCCCCTTCTCCTTCCTCCCCTTCCCCCTCACCCTCCCCTTCCCCTTCTCCTTCCTTCTCTTCCTCCTCACCTTCTCCTTCCTCCTCACCTTCTCCTTCCTCTTCCCCCTCCCCTTCTCCTTCCTCTTCCTCCTCCCCTTCCTCCTCTACCCCTTCTTCCTCTTCCCCCACTCCTTCCTCCTCCTCCTCTACTTCCCCTCCCTCCTCTTTTTCCTCCCTTCCCCCCTCTGTTTCCTCTTCTTCCCCCTCTCCTTGGTCTCCTTCCTCCTTTCCTTTCTCCTCCTTCCCCCTTCTTTCCGCCTTTCCTCTTTCTCCTTCCTCCTTTTCACCTTCTCCCTCCACTTCTTCCCCTTCTCCTTCCTCTTTCCCTTCTGCCTCCTCCTCTTCTTTCTCTTCTTCTTCCTCTTCTCTGTCTCCCTCCTCTTCTTCTCCTTCTTCATGCTCTTCCTCCCATCCCTCCTCCCCTTCTCCCTCTTCCATCTCTTGGTTTCTTTCCTTTTGATGGTGTTGCTCCCTCTCCTTTTGCTCCTGCTCCTCCCCATCCCTCTTTTCCCATTCCTCCTTCTCTGCTAGGTCCTTCTTCCCCTCTCCTGGCTTCTCCATTTCTCCCCGACCCTTGTCTTTCTCTCCATTCTCCATCCTCTCCTCACCTTGCCAGTGTTCCATTCCTGAACTACCCTCCTCACAGGTTCCATCCCCTCTACCTTCAGGCCCATCCTCTTCCTCTCCCCCTGACTTTGCCTTGCCTTCACTCACCTCTACTTTGTCTGTAAGGTCATCTGATAGGATCTCTGTTTTCTCCTTTCTTCTGCCACGCACCTTCACATTTTCCTCATTTGCTTCTACCTCTTGCTCCTCTATTCCATTTCCTTTTGAATCCTCTGCTCCTTCCTTCTCCTCTGGGATCTCTGACAAGTGATCACACTTAAAATCATACTTTGCCATGGATTTGGTTATTATGGGTTTAGTCTCTTTTTCGTTTCCTTGGTCAATCAATTTCCCACTATACCATATGTTTTGGTCAGTTTCCACTTCATTATCATCTTTCTCTCCACTACTAAATTCTACTGCCTCAGGCTGCTGGAATCTATCAGCTATACCCTGCTGACTCTCACTTGCACCTTCCATGTAACTGTCTGGCTTTTCTACTGATTCTCTTTCACTGTCACAGATCACACCCTGCTTGCTACTTTCCCTTTTCTTGACAAAATCTATTTTCTTCACTCTAAGTATTCATATCTCTATCTGGTAAGCTGCCAAAGAAAGTACTGATATTTTTTGTGCTCTTTCCTGTTTTTCTTAAATCCTTCATATCTGCTATTTCTGCCAGTTTAGTTTCCTTCTCAGAGACTATTTCTTCTGCTTCTAAATCCTTCTGACTGTGTCCTCCATCAGTTTCCTTTTCTATTTCCTTAGCATCAAACTGATCAACACCACTTTTATTTTCATGTCTAAATACCTCTTTTTGCAAACCCTCTCCATCAGTGTCAGTCTGAAGTCCCATCTGGCCTGAGTCATTACCTATTTCCTCACCTGAAAATGCTTCCATAATCGTAGGTGGTTGCGTCATGAAAATCCCTTGTGACACAGGTTGTTTACATGCTTTCTCTTCTTTCATTTCTGACATCTCTTCACATTCATCACTATTATCATTTTCAGTAAGAGCTGTACACTGCGTCAGATTCCCAATTGTTTGCTGTTTCTGTTAATTTTTTGAAGTAATCATCATATGTTACACTACTATTAGTTGACAAAGATGACTTATCTACCTTAAATACTGCCAAGATTTTACATTTTTATAAGTTTAACTAGGAGAATAAAAATAGCAAGTTTTACCAGATATTTTGCTGAAGTTTTGTTTTTCTTAAGGATCATTTGTGCTACTCACTAGTCTATGATACATCTAATTTTGATTTAGTAACATGTATCTGTGTTTAATTTTCAACTCTTACTACCCGTCTTAATTTTGCCATTATTCACAATACCATCAATATTTATTCTCTGCCTCTTTTCTCAATCTGAATCAATCCTTACATAAAACCCACTTCCAGGTTGATTTTACAAGATGCTATTTAAAAATATACACTTCTTGGCCTGGCACAGTGGCTCACGCCTGTAATTCCAAAACTTTATGAGGCTGAGGCAAGTGAATCACCTGATGTCAGGAGTTCAAGATCATCCTGGCCAACATGGTGAAAACCTGTCTCTACTAAAAATACAAAAATTAGCCAGGTGTGGTGGCGAATGCCTGTAATCCCAGCTACTTGGGAAGCTGAGGCAGGAGAATTGCTTGAACCCAGGAGGCAGAGGCTGCAGTGAGCCAAGATTGCGTCACTGCACTCCAGCCTCGACAACAAGAGCAAAACTCCATCTCAAAGAAAAAAATGTACACTTTTCTTGAACACAGTGTAGCTTAGTATATTTTTCCCACCTTCCCTATCATTTTCAATTTTTTTTCTTGAACAGACTTTCATTCTGTCACCTAGTCGGGAGCGCAGTGGCATAATCTCAGCTCACTACAGCCTCTGCCTCCCAGGTTCCAGCAATTCTCTCACCTCAGCCTCCTGAGTAGCTGGGACTATGGGTGCGTGTCATCACGCCCAACTAATTTTTATAGAGTAGAGATGAGGTTTTACCATGATGGCCAGGCTGGTCTTAAAACTCCTGATCTCAAGTGATCCGCCCATGTTGGCCAACCAAAGTACTGAGATTACAAGCGTGAGCCAGTGTGCCTGGCCTAATTTTCAAATTTGGATTTGTCTTTTGAGTCTACAAAATTCACAAAATAAATAAAAATGTAAAATTTGAAAAAAATGAATACTCCACTCCTAGAACTAAAAAAACTGCCCATGAAATGATTTTATCTATAAACTAAATAACAATGAATATATTTTTCTTTTCTAAACAAAATCTTCATATGAGTTTTCAAATTTTTTACCTTCCTTGTATCCATTATATTAATTATAATTTATATACATGAAAGAACACTAAGAGGAAAGAATATTAAGTGTAAAATGTAAGATTTGTATAAAAACTATGAAATCAAACACTGACATTTGAATAATGCATTAACAATATAAAATTATTTCCTGCTGGACAAAATAAGACAAAACCAAATTGTTGATCTACATTCTACAAACAAGCTAACAGATGCAAATATCTGATGATTTTGGGTCTCTGGATAGTAAAACCTCACTAATTCAAATTTTATAAATTGTGATGAGTTAGGCCTAGGAAGAGGTTTCTATTGTGCCAAAGAAATTATTAAAACAGGACAAGTTAAAAATTAACAAGCTAATACATAGAAACAGCATAATAAATATTTTCTCATTTATTAAAGTAGGCCTGGTAGGGCCTAAACTTAAAAGGACTATAAAAAGTATAAAACATGCCTGTAATCCCAGCACTTTGGGAGGCCAAGGTGGGCGGATCACGAGGTCAGGAGTTCGAGACCAGCCTGGCCAACATAGTGAAACCCTGCCTCTGCTAAAATACAATTTGCTGGATGTGGTAGCAGGCAGCTGTTATCCTAGCTACTCCGGAGGCTGAGGCAGGAGAATCACTTGAACACTTGAACACAGGAGGCGGAGGTTGCAGTGAGCTGAGATCATACCAGGGGGACGGTGCAAGACTCCGTCTCAAAAAAAAAAAAAAAAGTACAAAATATATATCAGGTTAAAAGGAGTTGCTTTCCATTTCTGTTTGTTTTAGGTCTTGCTCTTTAAAAAGTCCTGATTCTTTTAAGAGCCCTAAGAGAGCCAGGCCCAGTTGCCGGAACTGACTTCTAAAGGCACATACCTTTCTTTCCCTAGCACAATAAAGCAGCCCAGAAGAGGGAGGGCCTGGAGTCTAAGAGAAGTGGAATCAAAGGCACAAAAGAGATGTCTGCTTGGAAGTATAGTCAGTCAAAAATCAGTCAATATTTATTGAGCTTCTACAACTGTGTTCGAACAGCTCTCCCATATCCAAAGGAATGCTGTTATTCACCATGTCTTTTAGTATTATAGATAGAACGAATGAGGACTAGCTCTAAATTTTTACATTTAGCATGATTCTCTTGCATTTCAGAGACTTCAATTTTAAGAGTTTTAAACTTGAAAACATGTCAAAGACACTAGAAACAGAAATTAAATATTTTCTATAGTCTTCTTCCCTCAATTTACATTTCTCCAATTTATTTTCCTAATCCTCAAATCCCTCATTCATTCATCTCACTAGTCCTTAAAGTCAGGTAAAGCAAAAGACTTCAGGGCAGGTCTTAATCTCTCTAGGAGTGTGAAAACCACAGCCTATTCCCTTCTTTTGCTATTTGTTATTCATTAAAGGTCTCTCTTTTCCACCCATGAACAGTCTGATTTCCAAATGTTTAATCTTATTATTATGCTATCAATTCCTTGATAAATTAAAGCCCAACCAAATATTAGAAAAGGTTATCAAAGATTTTCACTAAAATCACAAAATTTTAAAGCTAAAAAAGTTATTAAAATCATTCCGTAAAGTCAGCATAATAATTCATTCAAAGTCATACTCAACCAAAGTCAGAGAGCCACTCTGTCAATAAATGGTAGTCTTTTCCTATACATAAGAACTGTAATCATAATCTATGGCTTGACAGAAGGAAAAGTGTGGCTATTATAAGTTAAGTTAGTGATCCCAAAGAGCAAATTTCAGCAATAAAATGTTTTCTCTCTTGTTTCTTTACAGAAAATACATACCATCAGAACAAGCCAAAATGGAGGTTATCTACACTGTATTCCTCAGTCTTTTAAATTCTAAAGTAAGTAAATGCTTACATTTCTTGTGTTTTTTCCAAAAACCATCCAAAAAAATAACATAAACTGCTCTTACCAACAATAATGAAAATAAATCTCCATTATTATACCTTTTGTTTTGGAACTGGTGACAATTTTAATGACTTTTCATTGGAATTCTGGCTCATCATGTGTGTCTGAAATAAATAAAAAATATATATTATAAAAAATACAGTATATATACTATGTATTTGTATATTATATGTGTGTGTGTGTGTATATACACACATATATATATGTGTGTGTGTGTGTATATATATATATATATATATATATATATATAAAATGAAGGGAAAACAGTTCAGATAGTAATAGAATCCACTCTCAATTGCCATACTAATAATGTGAGGATCAAAACAAATTTTATTGGCCAAGTGTGGTGGCTCACGCCTATAATCCTAGCACTTTGGGAGGTTGAGGCGGGTGGATCACCTGAGGTCGGGAGTTCCAGACCAGCCTGACCAACATGGGGAAACCCTGCCTCTAGTAAAAATAAAAATTTAGCCGGGCATGGTGGCACATGCCTGTAATTCTAGCTACTCAGGAGGTAAGGCAGGAGAATCGCTTGAACCCGGGAGGCAGAGGTTGCAGTGAGCTGAGATCATGCCATTGCACTCCAGCCTGGGAGACAAGAGCAAAACTCCATCTCAAAAAAAGAAAACAAATTTTATTGTATGTGAATTATACCTCAATATAAAATAACAAAATAAAATAAAAACAACAAAGTAGATTTCATGCATATAAGAATATAGGAAGTGTACACACATTCACATACATGATGAACTGAAATTCAAACTCATATTTATATAGATGGATAGGAAATCATTACCATGTTTAAGATATCAGTAGTTTCTCCAAGGCTTCCTATAGTTGAAGAATTATCTATCTCTGCTTCTTTGGTCATTTCATCTTGAAAATTATCTAAATGATAAAAGAGAAAAAGGATATCCAGATTTCAACAGAAAAATGAAAGACAACTGGACAGAAACAGAAATTATTCTATAATATAAAGTGTAGGTATAATTTTACTAAAAGTCCTTTAACCTCATGTCAGGGAAATTAAAAAGAATTCATTCACAGTAATACAGGTTTTAAAATCTCTTTGTGAAAGTTTAAAAATGTTGACACCAATTAGATTACAATTGTTTCATTCACATGAACAGTCAAACACTATTCCTTTGGGATAAATAACTACCCAGGTATCGAGCACTGTAACAGCTAGTCCTAAGAAGGGCCCCAGTGACCTACATCCTCCTAGTGTTCATACTCTTGTGTAGTTCCCTTGCCCATTATACCAGGTTGGTCCGTATGTGCAGCTAGTAAAATAAAGCAGACATAACCGTGATAGCATTATAGCTTCTGTTTTGGTTATACACATGTGAGTACTTGCACTCGCTCTCACTCTCTTGCTCTCTCTCTCCCCACCTTGGCTATGCACATGTGTATTCTCTCTCTTTCTCTCTAATCACTTGCTTTGTAGGAGTCCATGTTGTAAGCATCTCAAGGAAGTGAGGCCTCCTGCCAATGGCCACATGAATGAGCTTGGAAGTGTATCTTCCAGCCTCAGTCAAGCCTTTTGATAACTGCAGCTCCATCTGATGGTGTGACTGCAATCCTATGAAAGAACCTGGGTCAGAACCACCCAGCTAAGCTGCTGCTTAAGTTCTGACTCTCAGAAACTGTGTGAAATAATAAATGCTTGTTGTCTTAATCTGCTAAGTCTTAGGGTCATTTTTAAAATGTAGCAACAGATAACTAGTATAACCTAGAACTTTTCACAGAAAATTGCAAGGTTATTACATCATAAAGTAGATAATTCAATGTCATAAGCTCTACTTGGCATTTTTCTCAATTCTCACTATGCCCTCAGTGATTACCAATACATTTGGAAGTAGCTCCTCAATGAAGTCTTCACTAAAATATG
The DNA here is from genome assembly GCA_963573385.1 of Cacajao melanocephalus. Taxonomy (NCBI): domain Eukaryota; kingdom Metazoa; phylum Chordata; class Mammalia; order Primates; family Pitheciidae; genus Cacajao; species Cacajao melanocephalus. The sequence continues at coordinate 17,193 of CAUYLG010063458.1, forward strand.
ACAGTCCACACTGATCCCTCCCCTTTAAATCCACTGAATTGAATGAGCAAATAATCATTTGGTATTTATTCCATGTGTGGTAATATGTAGAATAGCAACCTAAGTAATTGCAAATTCTTTTTTTTTATTGTCTATATTTAAGGTATACAACAGATGTTTTGATATACATATACTATAAGTTCATTAAGAATTAGCAATTACAATTTTGTTATTGTTTGTTGTTAAAAAATTGTAATTGCTATTTCTTAATGAAGTTATAGTCTATAAGGGAATATAAAACATATGATATACGGGAATGAGAAATTACATCCGTAAGTTGGGAATCAGGAAAAGTTTCACTACGGAGGTACACAGAAGGATGACTAGAACTCTAAGAGGCAGAGATGGAGGTATAAGGTGAAGACAAGGAAGCCCATTCCTAATAAAGTAGCAGAACAGTAGTCTCAGCAAATGAGCAGAGGAAAGAAGCTTGTCTTGAAGGCTTACCAAATGCCAGAAACATAAGCTTTTATATATGTTACACTGACCCTATGACAACAAGGAAGGTTAAGTATTATATCCTCATTTTATAAATGAAGAAATTAGGTTTCAGTGACTGTTGGTGTCCAGTGTCCATCTCAGGTCCATCTGACTCCACAGCCCTTGTTCTTTCCACTAAGTTAGACTGACTAGATCAGTCTGATCAACATTAAGGGTCAGCAAACTTTTTCTCTAAAAGGCCATACAGTAAACATTTTAGGCTTCCCAGGCCATACGTTCTCTGTCCCAACTAACCTATGACATTGTAGCAGAAAGCAGTCACAGACAATACATAAAGGAATGGGTATGGCTGGGTTCCAATACAACTTTATTTATAAAAACAGGTGCCCAGCTAGATTTGGCCCATGAGCCATTGTCTGTAGACTATTGATCTACATAAAGATTGTAAGGAAAAGTCTATTGAGAGATAAACCTAGAAAAACAGTTGGGAATTATACGAGAAAATTAACACTTATTTTCATAAATATCAGAAATTCACCAAATACACTGGGGCAGATGGAAACTGAATTGCATCTGAGGAGGATCAATGTGGAAAGTGTTATGCAGGATAGATTGGAGAGGGCAGAGAATATAGCTTTGGAAAATACATAGATTATTTAAGCTGATGACCTTGCCTCAGACTTGACTAAGAAAACAGAAGTCATCATATCTGATCCACTTGATCTTCTCACCAACAAATGTATACAACTACCTCTATTTGTACCCAAGTTCTCACTTGCCTGTTAAAATGTAGGATGTATTTTTCCTGTTACCAAAGACCACTCTCTATGTCAGCCCCTCCTGTTTTCCAAGAGCTTTGCAACTTTGGTTATACTTTCTCTCTTCTGTGCGATCTATCTCTCCAGGACTACTGGCTCATTCATTAGCATACAAGTGTGCACCAATATTTCCTATTGAGCCTACATCCCCCTCTAGCTGCCAGTCCATTTCTCTGCTCCACTTCATCAGCAAATATACAAAGGAATTATCTGTTCATTTTATCTCCTCTTCACTCCCTCATTCCCTATTCATAACTCAACTCTTAACACTCTGGGTTCTTCCCTGATCTTCCCCTAGAACTGCTCTTGTCCAGGTCACCAGTAAACTCCATTATACCAAATCCATTGATTGGATGCTTCTTTGAATTACTTTCCCTTGACCTTTGAGCAATATTTTGCATTCACGACACTACGCTATCCTAATTTCCCACCTCCTGCCTTACTGGCTGACAAAGCTGAGGAAGGTTCTGACTCTACTATCTAACAGCTGATTTCACCAACTTCCAGGGATTTTATTATTATTATTATTTTAAATAGAGAGGGGGTCTTGCTGTGTTGCCCAGGCTGGTCTCAAACTCCTGGCTTCAAGCAATCCTCCTACCTCAGGCTCTCAAAATGCTGGGATTATAGGCATAAGTTACTATGCCCAGCCAATTTTAAATCTCATCTCTATGTTGATGGCTTCCAAATTTATATTTCTAGTCCAGGGCTCTCTTCTAAACTTTAGGCTTGTTTTTCAACAATCGGCTTGGTATTTCTGATTGGATATCTCAGAGATATCTCAGGCTTAGTTCTTAGATTTCTTCCTCAAAACATATCAATATTCCTCTTGCTTAGGAATCATCTTGGATTCCTCACTTTACTTCACACCTATTTGTAGTACATTAGTAAGTTTAGCAAGTCCGGTTGGTTTTTATGTCTATAATGTATTTCACATGTTCCCTCTTCTCTTTTCTCCATTTCCACTGCAAACACCTTGGTCCATACATTATCATCTCTTGCAAAGGGCTCACAAGTATTCTTCCTATTTCTAGTCTGGCCTCTGTATAAATCTATATGGAGGGAGAAGTGATCATAATCATTTTAAAGTGGAAATAGGATTGAAACATATCAGCCTACTGCTTAAAATCTTTTAATGGCTTTCTACTGCACTTAAGAAAAACATTCAAGTAGGTCTCTCATGGCCTGTAAAACCATAAATAATTTTTTACTGTCTCTTTTTCCAACACTATTTTGTCTTATCCTTTTCCTCACTTTCTAGCCCCACTGGTTGTCTTTTCTTCTTAACTGCCTCCAAACCTCTGCCTTTATTAGTTTCTTTGCCTGAAATACATATATTTTCCTTGTGTAGTCATGTCTTTCTTATCCTTGAGCTTAAATGACACCTCCTTAGTAAGACGTATCCTGATCCACTTTCCTCCATTATAAAGACTGACGTCTGTGAAAGATTTAGAAAAAGTCACAGTATGTGTTAATTACAACTTTCAAAATACATTTCATTAAGAGAGTGTTAGCAGTCACAAAAAGACAAGAGATGGCATCTCCTTTTGATCTAGCTACAAAATTATGCATATTTTCACATTCAAGTCTCTGGGACTGAGAAACAATTTTCCCTAAACATAAATTTTCCCTAAACATAAATGTCTTTTTTCCCTTGTACACAATACAAACTGCTTGTCAGAATCTACTATCTTTTCCATGTCTAGGCCTGAAGAGTACCATTAAACACTGATTCTTATTTCAAAAGAAAACACAAAAGTTGTGGGTCAGGTATAAGAAATCAGCTCATTACCAAGATCCTAGTTATATATAATATCCCATTCCCATGGCCCACTATTCTTACCTAAGTTCCCAATCCTTTATTACCTCAACCCTTTGCCTATGTTCCTGATCTCAAAGATACACAAATTATCTGTTCCTAGTTCCTCATTCTTAGTCCCTGATGCCAGGTTTATCTTCTTAATTTCAAAGCTACTGCTTATTCTCTGATCTCCTGGTCCTGGTTTCTTGTCCTACCCCTACCAAATAGAGAAATATGTTGGCTATTACAAATAAAACTGCTATGAACCTTCAAAAAAAAAAGAAATATGTCTTGAAACTTATAGTAAGTTTCAGAAAAGGAATGTCTCCTTCAAAAATTATTTGCCATTTACTTTAAAAAAAATATGCATCATTGGAACAATAATTTTAAAACACAGGAGAATCCCTAAATTTAATAAAGAAAGAATATTTCCTCTCTAGATGTCCTGCAGTAAGATACACAAATATCTGTGAAGAAAATTATTTAGAAGAGGTATAGAATAGTGAAAGAGCTGGGATTACAATGTAAAACATGAAATCTGTATCTGATAGGTAGTGAGGTAAAGACATTAAATTAATCATTACAACCGTCACTGAGGTGTTTCTAGAGGTGTCGGGCTCAATGCTAAATATTTTATATGCCTGATCTCACTGAATCCTCACAATCACTCTCTGAAGTCAGTAGGATTAAATCAATTTCAAAGACAAGGAAACTGAGGCTTAGAGCTGTTAAGTAACTTTCCCAAAGTCATCACACAGCTAGTAAATGTCAAAACTGGCATTTGACCCCAGATGAGTTTAACTCCATATCCCATGCTCTTAACCACTATATTATACTGCCTAAATATAGAATTTCAAATAGATCCAGAAGACCTGCATTCAAATTCTGACCCCTTCGTTTATAAGCTGAGTGACCTTGGCCACATGATCTCTTGAAGCCTCGCTTTTCTCATCTGTAAAATGAGGACTATAATTCCCTCCCAAGTTCTTCGAGTGGTTTCAGGGTTTAAAGAGGATCAAGTTAAGGAAGATATTATGACTGTTATCCACTGCTCTATAAAAATATGCTGCTGTGCTTACATGGTACTCTTAGGGGCACTGATGGTGTTTTCTATTTGTAAGGATACTTCTGGATTTGAGTTCAATGAGAGATTTAGGCTCTAACCAGGGAAAGAACAATTTAAATAACTGCTGAAAACATCTTAAGATAAACATAAAAACAACAGGAATAAAAGGCACATTTATCCTGAGAGCAGACAGAGTAGCAAAAGTTACCTGGTTCCTCTGGCTGCATGAGGTCCTCTTCAGGTAAGATTCTCTCTAGGAGGTCACTCTCAGAACAACATGGAAAGAGTGAATTGAGGGGAAAAGAAGCAGAAAGGTCAACAGTTCCTTCTACTGGAGGTAGTGTTCTTATCAATGGAATAGAATCTGGAGATCTCTCCTTTAAAATAAGCAGGTTAAACAAACTATTAAATGACGTTATATATTTAATATTGATATAAACTTTCCTCAAAGTTGCTAAAAATATTTAAGAGAAAGACTTCAAAGTATGCTAACACTGCACAACATTTACTTCTTAATAATCCCCAAAGGCTCAAAAACATTTTGTCCTGTTGTCTCTGTATCTTAGTTGCTCTAAATTGTTAATTTGGAAGCTTTTTTTTTCACATGACGGGAGAAAAATGTGTGCATTTTCTCTACCCACCCTAAGAAACAAAACATTTCTTAGGAGATGTAAATAAACAACAACTACAAAACACTAATGGAGTATTTCTTAACTTTTCTATATATGCTTTTTTATAACAAAACATCAGATTTAACCTTTTTACTTCAAAAGAAATATGTGGGCTATTACAAACAAAACTGCTATGAATCTTGAAAAGATGTGTTTTGAAACTTACAGTAATTTTCAAAAAAGGAATGTCACCTTCAAAAATTATTTGCCATTTACTTTAAAAAACATATGCATCATTGGGGCCAGGCTTGGTGGCTCACACTTGTAATCCCAACACACTGGGAAGCTGAGGCTGGTGGACCAGTTGAGGTTGGGAGTTCAAGACCAGCCTGGCCAACATGGTGAAACTCCATCTCTACTAAAAATATAAAAAAATTAGTCAGGCGTGGTGGCACATGCCTATAGTCTCAGCTACTCGGGAGGCTGAGGCAGGAGAATTGCTTGAACTCTGGAGGCGGAGGTTGCAGTGAGCCAAGATCATACCATTGCACCCCAGCCTGGGCAACAGAGTCTGTCTCAAAAAAAAAAAATAAATACACACACATATATATATACGTCATTGAAACAATAATTTTAAAACACAACGAGGATCTCTAAATTTAATTAAGAGAAAATATTTCTTCTCTCTAATTGAAGTCCTTATTCCTTTGTTTTCCCATTTCATTGTTTATAGTGTATAACCTTCCACTGCTCATGAGGTTTAACTAAAAGATAAAAGAATGTAGAATTATATAAGATAATTAAGTTCCACAGATTTCTGAACAATATAACATTATGCCTATAGTTAACAATACTGTATTGCACACTTAAAAAATCTGTTAAGTGGGTGTATTTGTTGTGTTTTGATTACCATAATAAAAAAGCATATAACAAGTCAAACCGTTACATGCAGTTGAAAAAACAATTCAGCATTCAATGTGAGGTGAGAAATAGGCCTATAAAAGGATGATTTTATAGCACCATTGTCCATATGCAAAGGTTTTTTGTAATTTAAATTTTCTAATTTGTGTCTTTAAAAGCATTAAGCTTTTCTGAAGTTTTCTGAATTAACTCTAAAAGTTTGTAAGCACTCAACTCTAATAATTTTACTTAGCAAATTTATCTGAGAAGACCTTTCAATTTAAAAAGAAAACTTTTTTTTTTTTAGTTTTCTTTGCAGTGTTAGATAATACTATTATACAGAATAGGCCACAATTGTACCCTCTCTCTTCGCCGCATCCGAGCCGATAGAGTTCTCTGTAGTATATTTCCTGAGGTTAAATTGCCAAAGGGCAGAAAAGATAAGCAAGTATCATTTATTTCATCGAATTCAATTTCTTCTGCCACACCACGTCGAGGAGCAGCAAAAACTACCATGTGACATCCACCACAAGCAACCTGCAGCATAAATCCACAGAAAAACTAATCAACACTGGCTTCAAAAACAAATGAGTTTTTAACAGTTATCAGCTGTAAGACATTCACTTAGTGGTAGGCTTCCTTGATGGACTGACTTGGTGACTCTGTCTATACATATGTGTGTGCACAATGAGAATGTGTACACAATGTGTACACAATTACCATACATATTCATTAAGCACTGTGATTGACAATGAGAACAAGTTTAATCCACCATTTTACTTTCCATTTAAAATAATATAGAGAAAAAATACTTAGCAAATTACATTTCTCCTTACAGTTAGAAAATGTTATATTTTAATCTGGGAGGAACATTAAAAATGTGAAAAAAATTACTGGAAGAATTTCTTTTAAAAAAGTATAAATCAGTCTCGGGCTAATTATGTCTCTAAGCCTTCTTTATATGGACATTTTCTAAGTTTAATGCTTAAAAGTTCTTAGAGGAAAATAAATGAAAGTATGCATGGTGACGGAACAATGAAAAATGATCCTTCCTCTTTCTTTCTCTCGTACAGTTTTTTTTTTCTTTCTTTCACTCTCACTTTCTTTCCTCTCTTTTTCTTTCTTTCAAAAAATAAAAAAATAAAAAAAAAAAAAAAAAAGAAAAATGAAATCAGCATTCAAAGAATTTTGAGAAATGATTTTCAAGAAAATGCTTTTAAAAAACCCCATAGTGCAGTATTTTCTGTGCACAGGTTCTAGATACTTTATAATGTTCTACTTTTCCTTTATAATACCTTAAAATTTAAATATGTATGTATATTTGCATATGCTTTTAAAAATTATCATTAGACTGTAATAAATAAGTCCTCAATGAATGAGGACTTGGTTATTTCATTCATCACTGTATACAGTACTGTGTATTTCTTTTTTTCTTTTTTTTTTTTTTTTAGATGGAGTTTCACTCTTGACACTCAGGCTGGAGTGCAATGGTGCAATCTCGGCTCACTGCAACCTCCGCCTCTTGGATTGAAGCATTTCTCCTGCCTCAGCCTCCTGAGTAGCTGGGATTACAAGCAGCTACCACCATGCCCAGCTAATTTTTTTATTTTTAGTAGAGATGAGGTTTCGCCATGTTAGTCAACCTGGTTTTGAACTCAGGAACTCAGGTGATCTGCCTACCTCGGCCTCCCAAAGTGCTGTGATTACAGGCATGAGCCACCCTGCCCGGCCAGTACTTTGTATTTCTTATATTTAGCACACTATCTTATACACAGTAGGCTTTCATTAAATAATTGTCAAATCAATAAATGAAAGTGTTCCATATTATAAGACACTGAGTCTTTGGAGGACAAATTCCAGTATTATCATCAAGTAAATAGAATTTTCAAAAGTCTAAACTGGCAAAAGTATTAAGAAACAATACAGGTATGATGCGTGATAGTGATGTGACACTGAAATAATATATCCTTAACCTAAGAAAATGAAGACAAAATACCACATCTCCAAAACTCTTTATTTTACTTTATTTACTTTTTTTGAGACAGAGTGTCACTCTGTTGCCCAGGATGGAGTGCAGTGGCACAACCACAGCTCACTGCAACCTCCACCTCCCAGGTTCAAGCAATTCTCATGCCTCAGCCTCCCAAGTAGCTGGGATTACAGTTGTGTGCCACCACACTCGGCTAATTTTTGTATTTTTAGTAGAGACAGGGTTTCACCATGTTGGCCAGGCTGGTCTTAAACTCCCGATCTCAGGTGATCCACCCACCTTGGCCTCCCAAAGTGCTGGGATTACAAGAGTAAGCCACTGCACTGCACCCCACCAAAACTCTATTATCAGACTTTCTGTTGTGCAGGATTTGAGAGTCTCTAACATTTAATTCAGCAAATATTTACTAAAGGCCACTGTGACCAAGGTACTCTGCTGGGTGCTACACAATATACAAAGCTTGCAGGCATTGGACAGTCCCAGTTTTCAACAGATATATGAGAACGAAGAAGAGTCAAGATTTCAGCAAAGAGGAAGATGCTAAAGAAGGAAAATCAGGAGAGAGAGATTTTCTGAGTGGCATCATGTCTGAGATGTGGCTTTTAGGAAATTAATATTATATTTATTAGCTATATCCATGATACTCTTTCATACAAACATAAAAGTATTTATGTTCTATGAAATACAGAAAGACTCAAATGTAGGAATATAAAAATATAAACAGGGAAATGTGATGCCCTTACCAATTTAACTATAAACTTCAAAAAATTAGAGCACAAAGTGGGAATGAACTGATTGGTAAAATTCTCCAGTCCGAGTCCTAATTTGCCATAGCGACCATCTCCAAAAGTATACATAAGGCCAATATCTAAAATGCAAAAAAATGAGAATTATAAAAGTTTTACTTGTATGGATCTAGTTGTAAACAGATAAATATATTAACTTATACTGCAATTATAATTTTCCCCTTCAAATTCTACATTGAATTTACTCTGATCTGCTGATCTTTCCACACTCTCTATGGTCTCTGTGGTCCTGCACGTAACATCAGGCAATAAATATTCTGAGAATAAATCAATTAACCTTGGTGGTTTGTGAAGATGATGACCTGTCACACAAGGCAGTGTGTGAAGTGACAGCAATACAGCATGAGAGCTTGAGATACACATCATATATTCCAAGGGGAGAAGGAGATGTTTGTATTCTGACCCCTACACCCCAACATGGACTATTTTCCTTTTTCCTGAGGTCACTGATAGATCAGATTTTCTCAGCCTTGGCACTACTGACATTTGGGGCCAGATAATTCATGGTCGTATGGGTCTCTCCTGTGCACTGTAGCATGTTCAACAGCATCCTTGGCCTCTACCCACTAAATGCCAGTAGGACAACTCCACTCTGCAGTCATGACAATTAAAAAATGTCTCAAAATGTTGTCATGTAACTTGGGGGCTGGGGGGTGCACAAAATCTCTACTACTGGCTTAGTTTAACTAATCTGGCTCCTGGGCTGTGGAATACCTTTGAAGTAAATGCCATAAGCCAACCATGCTAACCAATTTCTATACCAATACCTGGGTCCCCTCTGAAGCTAGGCCCACAATGATGATGAGTAATCTTGTCATTTCTCGCCAGTTAGTCTTTTTGCTCACTGCCATAGCAGCTATTATGAACCTTCACACTGCTTTCTTCAAGCCGCTCCTTTATACCCTCCGTTTCAAACGGGGTAAGCGCCAGGGCAGCAGAAGTAAAGGGTGTTAATATGGTGCAGAGGAGGGGAATTTTCCTCTAGTCTGGGGATTTGGGAAGGCTTTCAAACGGAAACCTAAAGGATTAGTAGGGCTTAGCTGCATGAAGAAGGGAGCAAAGAATCTTCCAGGCAGTCAGCAGTACATAGAAAGACTCTGAATCAAGAGCAAATGTGCCTTGGGCAAGAAGCTGAAAGGCAACTAATATGCCTGGAGCACCAAGGAGAGAGTGGTAGGAGATGAGTCTGAAGAAGTAAAAAGGCACTACACATTGTGCCCTATTAGTTCAGATGAAGAATTTTTGAACTTTATCTTAAGGACATTAAGAAGGAAAATGAATGGTTTTAAGCTGGGAAACAATTGGATCACCTTTGGGGACTTCCGGTTTAAGATGGCAAAGTTACTGCATACTAAGCAAACCCAAGAGAATTGACTGAAAAATCATTAGAAATAATATAATTCAGTAAGTTGGCAAGTGTAAAATTAATTTACAAAAACAAGTAGATTCCCTGTAAATATATAAATAAGTGATATTCAGTGTTTGACTCTTTAGACTGTGTTTTTTTTTTTTTTTGAGACAGAGTCTCACTCTGTCGCCCAGGCTGGAGTGCGATGGCACTATCTTAGCTCACTGCAGCCACTGCAACCTCCGCCTCCCGGGTTCAAGTGATTCTCCTGTCTCAGTCTCCTAAGTAGCTGGGATTACAGGCACACACTGCCACACCCGGCTAATTTTTGTATTTTGTTTTAGTAGAGATTGGGTTTCACCATGTTGACCAGGCTATAGACTCTTATAATTCTTATTAAGTATTTATGTCCTTCCTTTATATATACTCCTTATCAACTTTATCCCTTCTTCCTCTTTCTTTTCAACCTTATTTCTTTACCCAAAATATTTAAGGTTTGCCTTTTTAATTTGAATGTCTTTTGTCCGAAAAAAATAAACCCCAAGCCAGGCATGGTGGCTCACGCCTGTAATCCCAGCACTTTGGGAGGTCGAGGCAGGTAGATCACTTGGGGTCAAGAGTTTGAGACCAGCCTGGCCAACATGGCGAAACCCTGTCTCTACTAAAAATAAGAAAATTAGCTCAGAGTAGTGGCAGGCACCTGTAATCCCAGGTACTTGGGAGGCTGAGGCAGAAGAATCGCTTGAACACGGGAAACGGAGGTTGCAGTGAGCCGAGATTGTGCCACTGCACTCCAGCAGGGCGACAGAGTGAGACTCCGTCTCAAAAAAACCAGAAACAAAGAAACCCCCAATCCAAGCTGCTTGATTGCACTTCCAACCTCAGAGAGCTTTTAAAAATTTGAGCCACTGGCTATAATGGGAACTGGCAAGATCTTACAGATAACCCACTACATACTTCTCATTAGTCCTGAAGGAAAAAAAAAAATCCACACCACTTGTCCTCTAGGGACGATTGATGAACAAAAAGGCAAACAAAGTTAATGTTCAATTATTTGTGCTATAACTCTTTTTATCAGGAGTAAAGGTACTATGAAAATTTTACTAAATAATCAAATTGTATATTGGATGACAGATTAAAAACAGTATGTATTCACTATCAGTGGGAGTTTAGAGTTGATGAAAAATGACAGTAAGGACAGAGAAAGTGAGATTAGGACCCTATAGTTAACAGATACGTATCAACAACTCTTAGTGGATGATGAATGAATACTTTTTATATTTTATATAATGCTATTTCATAATATATTATCAAGAACATTGATACTCGATATGGGCAGGTCATCCTCTCTGAAAGGTTCTCTGGGGAAGAAGGAATAGTGTTTCTTGCATTTGCTGATTCCTAATTTCCCTAACCAGATACCACTAGATGAGCAGTAGCTTTTTCACAGCAGTAGCTTTTTCAGAAAGAAGGAAAAAAAATATAAATACTAGTAGATGGATTATGTCAATACACTAGATGATTTCTGACTTTCCAATGCTTCACTTCATTTTTCGACAAAAACAGTGAAATTATACACTATTGTGGACTATATCAATAAAATTGTGGACTATATCAATTACCTACATATGTGCAACTGAATCATTTAGGGGAGAATCTTTACTGAGTCCTACATTATTACCAGCACATAGTTTTGAGGTTGAGAAGTGGGCTCAAAGGAACATTTCCCTGCATGAAGGAGATACCACAGAGTGGAAAAAGGTATCCACTTACTGGTCTCTGAGGTGCCCTTCTAACACTGTGGAAAGAGAAGGAAAGAAGTCATTCCTGAAAACGCCTCCAGGTGGCAAAAACATAAGAATTGACTCGGCCTGAGTGCAGCTCTGTCTGACTGAACAGGAAGAATGTTTTAAAATAAGTTTTTGCTTGTGGGATTTTTCCTTTTGGCCTGGGCAGAGTTAAGAGCCTTCAAACTGATACAATTTCAAAAAGATTCCTGTTTTCTGCCAAAGAATAATACTATGGTCTTACTTCTGACATCATCAGCCTACTGTGAGGTTCTAAATCTTGGGATCATTTACATTCTAAATTGAATTAAAATAATAAAAAGGAGCTCACAACTTTATACTTTGGAATATTAAACATGGATTTCCATTTTCCTCAGCCATTAACTCCTTTACTTAAGTTAGATACATTCATTTCAGATATAATTTATTTTGTAATAAAATATGCCCAGTTCTATAAATATGTAACAGAAATTCTAATCCATACCTGTTAACAAAGCTGCGTGATTTTCTCCACAAGAAATATAACTTATTGTTTGATCCCCAATATTCTCAACGACTTTGGGTTCTGAAGTTTCAAAAACAAAAGTGCCAAGACCCAGCTGACCAAATTGTCCCAGCCCAAAGGTATACACAGCATTCTCTGAAAGGAAAGGGGCAAATACAAGAGAAGGATTATGGAAGCAGACACTGTTACCATCATATCTGGAAAAACTTTGACATTCAACCTTTTATAGTGAAGGTTAAGTACCTCTGGAAAAAAAAAAAAAAACACATATAAGCATACTTAATACTGAAGTATAAATCTTTCAATGCAGAAGGAAGAGAAAAATGAAAAGGTACATAATTATAAAAATTATGGCATGGGTATGATTTTATCTTTTATATACAACCATAAAAGTTAAGTAAGGAACAGGTATAACAGGTATGATACAAGGCACATAAGTCAGGGAACTACCTGAAACGTCCCCATAATTACAACGCTAGTTCAAAAAGTACCAGCTGTCAGCCAGTTGCAGTTGCTCATGCCTGTAATCCCAGCGCTTTGGGAGGCCAAGGCAGGAGGATTGCTTGAGGCCAGGAGTTCAAGACTGGCCTCGTCAACATGGTGAAATCCCATCTCTACTAAAATTACAAAAATTAGGTGGGCATGGTGGCACACGTCTATGATCCCAGCTACTCAGGAGGCTGAGGCACAAGAATTGCTTGAACCCAGGAGGCAAAGGTTGCAGTGAGCCAAGATCGCACAACTGCACTCCAACCTGGGTAACAGAGCGACACTCCATCTCAAAGAATAAAAAAGAAAATATCAACTGTCATTAAGCTAATTCACTACCTCAGATAAAACAGTGAATAGTGTCTTCTACAGAAAAACTTCCTTTTAAAAGTAGTTTCGGATCACCTAAGGTCAGGAGTTGGAGAAGAGCCTAAGTTCAGGAGTTGGAGAAGAGCCTGGCCAAGATGGTGAAACCCTGTCTCCACTAAAAATACAAAAATCAGCTAGGCTTGGTGGTGCACATCTATAATTCCAGCTTCTAGGGAGGCTGAGGCAGGAGAATCACTTGAACCCAGGAGGTGGAGGTTGCAGTGAGCCGAGATCAAGTGACTGCATTCCAGCCTGGGCAACAGAGCAAGATTTCATCTTAAAAATAAAATAAAGATGTTTAATGATCTATTTTATAAAACCTAATTTCAGAGAACTGTCTTGAGAATTGAAACAGACAGTATATATGCTAGATTTATTCACAAGTAAAGCTTCTTTACTAGGAAATGCAACTATAGTAAAAGGAGAGGGAAAAGCTTTTCTTTCTACTGATATTTTGAAGTGATTCCAAAGGACTTCCAATAACTCAGTAAATATTAGGCCATATGTTTTCTAGAAATGGAAAAGTACAAAAACAGGATACATGACCCTGATGAAAGGGTCCTCTAGATGCATCATGCTCCTGGCTGCTGCATTAGGAAGTGTTTTGTTGATTCCATTAGTCACAACCTCCTTAGTACATTGAGTTTAGTACACTGAGTTTCTCCTACTGCAGAAGGAAGAGCAAGAGGTTGGTATTCAAGCTCTTGGTATTCAGGTCAGAACCAAACCTTCATTATTACCAGCTGTGGCAAGCAGGTGAGTTACATACATTCTCTGATGTCATAATCCCTATCTAATAGAGTTGCTGACAGGATTAAAAGAGAAAACATTCAGGCAGATTTGAAAACATAACGCAGATTTGAAAACATAATAGGACACTCTGTTGTAAAAAACACTTTTCTAAAAAATATCTAATCAACTCATCTTATTCTAACAATCGAGGTTACAAATGAAAACTAACTGTCTATTGTCATATAGTTTTACAACTTTTTCTAACAAAAATGTTTGCTTCATAAATAAGACATATAGTTATTACCCCTTAAAGAAAAGATGCTGTATCAAGGATATGAAGCCATATTGAGGCAATGGCAAAATGATCCTTATTTTAATATTAAAAACCATCTTAGTTTAATTAATAATCACTTGGCATATTTCTAGTTCTAAATGTTCAGCTCAACAGCATGTTGGGTAAATTAAAACAATTATCTATCTCTAGCTGACCAATAATTACTCTACAATTCTTAGGCTGTCAGATTTTAATTAGCCTGTGAAATGAGGCTGTTTAGGCAGCCTGAATCATGTTACAAACATTTTGTTCAGTATCCTGGTAGGTTCCCATTCAGGTGCTTGGATATTAGTGATGACAGCAATTTCTATTTCATAAAAATGATCTAAGATGGTCTTATTTAAGGACATTATATTTAACAGCCAATAGAATTGTTGGCCCTATCACCTTTGTGAAATCTAACAACATAATTTAATGTTAATAATATTACATTAGGAAAAGATTTGATCAGTGAGCTTCAGATCAATATTACTATAATTTCACAGAATATATTTTATTTCAGAACTAATAATTTGTTAACCTGTAGAAAACTTAAGTTTATCCAAACATAATCTGAGAAGTTAAGATAAATTCTCATTTGCCTCAGGACCAAGACTTCATTGTGGACCCCATTTTACAACTGGCCTTTCTTGTCTGTTGGTAACTGCTGTGGATGATACAAAATTACAAATATCACTCTGCCTCACTTAGTGTGTCCCAAGTTCTAGCCTCAGACTTTTTCCACAGTTGTCCATGGTTTCCCTGATCCCAAGGAGAAACTATAATCAGCCCATCACTACAACCAGTGGTATTTTCTAACCTATCATGAACTAAATTGCTTTTAAAATAGTTTAATGAATGATCCTCAAACAGATTTTAAGATAAGAGTTATAAACATACAGAAAAACAAAGCTGGGGTGGTCCTTCATAGAATCATCTAATCCATGTCCTTTCCTTTAATGAAATAAATTGGAACAGGTGATTAGGTATTCTTTCCTTAAGGTCTTACAAAATATTCCATAACTCTCTAAGCAATCCAGTTTAGTATTTAATCATACTGATGATCAATATACTCTTCAGGTCCATTTCTTCATCAGCTAGAACTAAATATTTTTAAAATTCTGCCTATACTGTGTTCCAGAACGAGGTTCCTCACCAGGGCTGGCTCATAATAAAGCTCTCACAGGTCCATGGAGAAATGTGAAAAACAGGTAAAGTAGTGAGATTTCCATACAGATACATTTATACAGTTTAAGGAGGCGTCCTTTATTATACAATTAAGAGCTATTTATTTTGAAAATTCTCCTTATTTTATGATATGATAGTACAAACTGTCATTTTTTTTTTAATGCCCATATTTAGGCAAATGCAAATCAGAAGCTTGCAACCATCTATTGGTTCTCATAATTTTTTAAACTCAAATTTTAGATTACTCTCTGGATTGTAACACAAGCGCTTCACTGTTTACAAAGTCATTTGTGAACTGTAAAAATTATCTCTTCATGTTTTTTTCCCTGGATTACCAAGTTTTTCTCCTGTATTCCCCCATTCAGTGTTGGCTGCCAAAATCAGACAGGAAATGCAAGGACACTTTTTTTCTTGCATCTGTAATGGAAATCTTAGTGGCAAACAATAACGGTTCCAGGTCTGTCAAATACATGCATCTCATAATTTAAAAAACTTTACTGGTGTGTGAGATCCCAAAGCTTGTAAAAATCTGGAGAGAGCAATAAATTTCTGGAAACATTATATTTAAGGTTTGAACGAAGTCCACAGAAAGCTAACTGTCTTTAAAACCACAAGAAAATATCATCCTTGAGTATATTGTTTATTTTAAATTAAGAATTTAAAATTAAGAATTAAGCTTTCATTAAAAGTATCATAGATTATCTTGTTGCTCACTTTATATGAAATATTTTATAATGAAGACATTATTTAATCAACATTTGTATCCTTCAAAATAACATTGAATGATCTACTAAATTCTTTCTATAATCTTTGTATAAACTAGAGAAAATATATAACACATAAAGAATACGTTGCATTTCTGCCTACAGAATGAATTTTCCGATATGTAAAAATTAATTTCAAAGTAATTTTTAGAATATTTTTGAAATTATATAAAAATTCATTTTCAGCAGAAATTCAAAAAAAAAAAATCTTAAACCTCAGAATTATTTCCAAATTTAGAGTAGAAGTTTTGAAAAAAAATTATTTCTAACTTAGAAAAGATTCCTGCTAGAAACTAAAGCTAAGCATGACTGGGGCTAGAAAAGGAAACTGAGGAAAAGTAATACCAGAGAAATATATATAAAGATAAAATATTCTTCACTTACCTGGCAACAGTGAGCATATCATCTTAGAATTGGGTAATACTCAAAATCTGTCTACAACATTTCTAACTTTGGGCTACTAAAGATTAAGTGGTGACTTCACAACCTGTTAATTTCTTTTTGTGCAAAAAATATAATACTAGTAAACTATTTAATTGTATTATGTACATTACTCATCTAAAATGCATCTAATACTGAAAAAATTTGGAAGCATCAATTTAGTAAACATATTAGCCAGTAGTGAGTATATTTCAATCAGTTATTAGAATCCTGAGAAATGACATGTCAAAACAAATATGAAATTCAAATCCCAAAAGTAACATTACTATTGAAATCCTAACTTTCTTTTATTATCTATAATTTAAAACTTTACCACTTTTTAATGAATTACTATAAAAGAACATACAACTATAAAGAAATCCCCAAGTTATACATTGTAAATATCACAAAGAAAAGAATTATCAATGACGTGTAGAAAACAGCATGAACAAAAAGCTTCTCCAAACGAACGCATTTCAGGAAAAATGTCAATTTTAGATAAATATGGAATACACATACATGAGAAAAATTGTTTGTCCTTGAAAATGATCTAAAAATGTCATATGCTGCCATTAAAAACGTTAAGGTCAGGCCAGGAGTGGTGGCTCACACCTCTAATCCCAGCACTTTCAGAGGCCAACGCGGGTGGATCACCTGAGGTCAGGAGATCGAAACCAGCCTTGACAACATGGCGAAACCCTGTCTCTACTAAAAATACAAAAATCAGCTGGGAGTGGGGGTGGACACATATACTCCCAGCTACTCAGGAGGCTGAGGCAGGAGAATCACCCGAACTCGGGAGGCAGAGGTTGCAGTGAGCCGAGATCCGGCATTGCACTTCAGCCTGGATGACAAGAGCAAAACTCCACCTCCAAAAAAAAAAAAAATTTAAGGTCATGAAAGTGTATATTATGTTAGCAGAAAAAATTCAACAAGATTCATTTTTTTTTCTACTTAAAAAAATTATTCCATAAACCAGAAATGTATATTAAGTATAGGAATAAAGGTTGAGAATCTTTTCGGTTTTTTTTTTTTGAGACAAGGTCTGGTTCTATTGCCCAGGCTTCACTGCAGTGGCATAATCACAGCTCACCTCAACCTCAACCTCCCCAGGCTCAGGTGATCCTCCCACCTCAGTCTCCTGAATAGCTGAAACCACACTTGGCTAATTTTAGTAAAGATGGGGTTTCATCCTGTTGCTTAGGCTGGTATTGAACTCCTGGGCTCAAGAGATCTGCCCACCTTGGCCTCCGAAAATGTTAGGATTACAGGCGTCAGCCATTGTACCAGGCCCAAAAAGTGAGATTCTTAATGGAAAGAGATGTAAGGCCACCTGACACAAGGTATCTAAGAGTCAAACTCATAGAGGCTAAGGATAGAATGGTGGTTGCCAGGAGCTAAGGGGAGGCAGGAAAGAGGAGTTGCTGTCCAGTGGGCATGAAGTTTCAGTTACTCAAGATAAGTTTGAGAGATCTGCTGTACAATGGTTGTACCTATATATAAAAAATACTGTATTATACACTTAAAAATCTATCAAGAAGGTAGTTCTCATGGTAAGTATTCTTACCACAATAAAAAAATGAACATTAAAAAATTTCATTAGCCACCACAGAAAGCAGGGAACAGAACAGTGGACTCCGCACATACCCGTGAGAACTACACTATGCTCTCCGCCACAAGCTACTTGGATCACCTTCTCAGGAATTTCAGGCACCAGCTGGGGTATTCTGTGGTTGCTCAGGAGTTCATTGGGAAGACCTAACTTTCCATTTTCAGGTTCTCCAAATATATACAGCTCACCATCTGCTATTGAAGGAAAAGTACAGTGATTAACGATGACATACATATGAACAAAAAGCTGGTCATACCTTCAATAAAAAGTTTTGACAATGATAACTTAATACATTTGACCTTTCTTGAGATATTTTTACTGCATGATAAGGAAATAAAGCTAGATTTTCCCCTTGATTATTTTAACCCAATAATTTTCATGAAAAATTCATGACTCCCACTACTAATAAATCATTTTAGTGCTTTCACAAAACAGTGAAGAATACCTTGTGTCTTTTACTTACTTAAAGCTCCCATAAAAACATGAATTTTGTCTTGTTCACTATTTTATCCCCAAAACCTAGCAGTGTCTAGAACAAGCACTTAATATTTGTAGAATAAATGAATGAATAATTGCTTTATATGCAACTGGTTTTAGAAAACTCACTAAAGTGTGCAGTAAATATGTTAAGTAAATCTTAAGATAGCAGATTTTACCATTCAGATGGCACTTCCTCCAAAAAGACTCTTACCAAGGAATTACTGACACATAATCACTGCCCTGTCCATACTAACACTATTAATTTGCTTAATTACATTTATCACACTGTATTATGACTGTGAACTTCTTGAAAGCAAGAACTTTCTTATTCATGTTTATGCAATTAACTGAGTTCTATAAAGTAGAATTTAAAACCCTTGTGTAAGTATATGATGCAATATGAAGAATGACATAGAACATGTCACCACTGGTATGAGGAAAGACACAACAGAGCAGATCTGCTTGCTTATTCTTTGCAAGTCTCTGAGAGGACCATGATTGATCCTTGCCCAACCCCTGGGAAGCTGGCCCCTGGAGTGTTCTTTATGTGAGTGATTAATGATTTTGTTATCTACACCAGAGCAATGAATTATGCCAGATTAGGTTTCTTAGGCTTAGGTTTCTAAGGCTGCTTGCACAAGTATCAACATTGATGACGTGCACCTGGCTTCATTACTGAGGGTCCTGAGTTTCTGCTGCTGTGGCCAGCTGCTAGCAGGAAGTGCCTGCATGACCAGCCTCCCTAAATCCACTGGAAGCACCAGAATGGGCTTCCCTGGGCAGAGACATTCCACACATGTCCCTGTAGTTCAGTGCTAAGGAGAAAACATGCCCTGTGTGGTTTCCTAAAAGAAAGTACTAGAAAGCTCATGTTTGACTTTTCTGCACTCCATTGCAGATGCTTATCTTTTTCCTACTTTTTATTTTTGCTTTGTATCCTTTGCTGTAATAAATCTTATCCATAAGTATAACCTGCTATTGAAGATTATGAGTCCTTCTAGAAAATCACAGAACTTAGGGAAGGTGTGGGACAGCCAATAAACAAGATAGGTACCACTTAAAATATGGTCAAATACTGTAAACACAATTATATTGATTTTCTGAATTGATCTGCACAGAAAATGAAGTTTTATGGACCACAGTTTTCTATGAAGTATTTAGCAAACACCGGCACAAAAGTGGTGCCTATTAAGTCAGCACCCTTCCCCATTTTCCCATGCTTGTTGCCTCCCATAGGAAACTGGTTACTAAGTCTTAATGAGTCTCTCTCCATTTCTGTCTATAGATTCCTGATTCCCCTTACGCCTTAACATGAATTTTCATCCGGATCAAGTTTTCCAAATGTCTTTCCTACCTTTAGTCTAACATACCCACACAATATCAGACATATCTTCCAAAAACAAGGCTCTAATTATGACACTTCTAAATAAAAAAAAAAAGCACATGTATCAAGTATAAACTCTTCAGATTGTTACAAGAAACCTTCCATATTAGGTCCCTGGACTCTTAACCAGTCATATTTCTATCTATTTCACTTAAGCCTATTAATTTTTATAAAATCTGGATTCCTCAAACTATCTACCTGGCTCTGAGAGCTACCTTACCTAGGATTCTGATCTTAAGCACACTGCCAAGTCTCTATTCTCCAGTTGCTGAAGATTGTTCCACAAATCCCTGCCCCTAGGTACTGTGACCCCAACTCATTTGCTTATATCCTCTATTGTACTACACCTAATTCAGTGAATCACTGGTTGAAATGCTCAGACCCAACTATTAACATATCAGATGAAAAGATACAGAAAGCAGGGATAATACCTGAAAACTCCATAGATTTTACCTATAATATATGAAAACTGAGTATTTTATATAATTTATAATATGAACTTGAAATGAGAACATGAATTTAAAACATGAATGTGAGCATTTAAACATACTAGTAGGTTAAAAATCTGTAGGAAGTCTTAAACATGACTATCTTAGTAATATGTTCTGTATTTTTATTAGGAAATAAACAGTTCTGTTTGAAGGTTCCTCAGAAAACTAAAAACAGAGCTACCACATGATCCAGCAATCCCACTGTTGGGCATATATCCAAAAGAAGGGAAACCAGTATATCAAAGATATATCTGCACTCCCACGTTTGTTGCAGCACTGTTCACAAAAGCCAAGATCTGAAAGCAATCTAAGTGTTCATCAAAAGATGAATGGATAAAGAAAATGTGGGGCCAGACACGGTAGCTCACACCTGTAATCCCAGCACTTTGGAAGGCCAAGGTGGGTGGATTACCTGAGGTCAGGAGTTCGAGTCCAACCTGACCAACCTGGTGAAACCCCGTCTCTACTAAAAATATTTAAAAAAATCAGCTGGGCAGATGGCAGGCACCTGTAATGCCAGCTGCTCAGGAAGCTGAGGCAGTAGAATCGATTGAACCTGGGACGCCCAGGTTGCGGCGAGCCGAGATCATGCCGCTGCACTCCAGCCTGGGCAACAGAGCAAGACTCTGTCTCAAAAAAAAAATGTGGTACTTAACGCACAATGGAGTACTATTCAGCCATTAAAAAGAATGAGATTCAGTCATTTGCAATGACATGGATGGAACTGGAGGTCATTATGTTAAAAGAAATCAAATAGGGTGTTTAATGGGTCTAAAAATTAGAAAGAATAATACCTAGTATTAGTACAGCAGGATGGTTACAGTCAAAATAATTTAACTGTACATTTTTTAATAACTAAAAGAGTATCACTGGATTGTTTGTAACACAAAGGATAAATGTTTGAGAGGACAGATACCCCATTTTCCATGATGTGAATATTAGCCATCACATGCCTGTATAAAAACATCATGCTGCTACCAATTCATTGGTAACTTTTGGGGGGCACTGAAATGGGTCAATTACCACTTTCTAACCCTGAATCTGTGGTACATGGAATAAAGAGTAAATGTGTAAAATAAATATTTAAAGATTTGTCTAAGAGAGCCCATAAAACTATTTCCTCTAGGTGTTTTTACTGTTAAAAAATCCCATCAATTAGATGGAAAGCCATAATCATACTTCCTCTATTATTTCTAGTGTAGATACAGACTATAACAGCTAGAGTCCAACATTTCAAATATTTTAACTAAGACAGAAAAGGTTGCCAGTGGGTCCAGGAAAGGGAGAAGTGAGGAATGCTGAGAAAGTCCCACCAAAGGAAACCATATGTCATGCTGAGCTCTCTATATTCACCTAAAAAGTGATCATGTCAGAGAGAGTTTGAAATTATGAACTCTAATTATATAAATGGAGAAATACTATGACCTAAAAAAGACCAAAATCATTTCATTACATGGACAACCATGGCATTATTTCTACAGAACCAGAGAATATGTTACATCATTTCATTATTAATTTAGTAATAACAGAGAAGTGGGACATAACATTATGAATTCAAAATGTGTCTTACTTGTTACAAAAGCTGAATGGTAATATCCACAAGAGATCCAGGAGACAGGCTTCCCAATGGTCACCTGATTTGGGACACAGGCATTAGGTATATCTGGTAAGCCAATTTGTCCTTCGGAATTGTCACCCCACATAAAAAGTCTTCCATCCTCTATAAAGAAAAATACAAGCGGGAGAAAGGGTTTTAAAAGATAGGCAGGCTCTCAAGCTATTATACTTCCAAAAGACCATTTATTTTTTAATTCATAAAAATTATGTATCTTGATAATAAAGTACTACTAAGACATTTATACCAGCTAGCTACTTAACAGTTCAATTTATATTGTGAAATGCTTCTATAATGATAAAGAACACTAAATAGCCTGATGGTAAATCACTTTAGTCACGGACATATTTTTACCTTGTTAGCAAAGACAGAATGCCCTTTCCTACAATCACCCTTTCCCATTCTAATGTCTCTAAACAGAAATGTTCTCCTCCTTCTAAGCAGTCTACCTGCAGCTGAACTGAAAGACAGCACAGGTCACATTAGATATACGCAGGTCAAAAAAGCCTGGAAGACCTTGCTCTTGAAAGCACTGTGGAAACGATGTTTTAAAAAAGAACAAAATATACAAACCACTGTAAAGAAAAAAAAATAATAAAAAATAAGTGTATTTCACCATATTTTTTTCCTTATAATTTAAACTTGAAAACACAGAATCTAGTCTCAGAGAATGAGGATATAATAGCATGAACAGCATCTCAAAAATAGGTAACATATAATTTCTGGTAAGGATTTTGATGTCAGAAAAAGTTAACCTAGGAAAAATATTTTAGAAAGGAATTATCAAGACTTATTTATTTATATATTTTAATTAATTTAATTTTTTAATGTTTGAAGTGGTTTAATAATGCAAAACAAGTAACTGAAAATAAGAACTGAAAGAAGGATGTCAAAATGCTAACTTAATGGCTGACAAAATTTAAAGAACTGAGGTTCAGATACAACTCTGACTTTCCTGATAGAGTAACACTGGATGTTACACAGTCTTCTGCTTGAAACAAAGCAGCGAACCAGCAGCTTCAGTGAGATCAAGCTGATCTTGGCTCCAAATTTTAAAGAAATGTCTCATATGGGCTTTTGGTAGGGAGAACAGAGAGGTACAATGACCATTATAAACCACATCTTAACAACATATGCTGCAACAGATTTCTGTGGATGTTTCTGATAGCAACTTCAGTTAAAACTGTGAGTATAACTTTCAGAGCACACAGTGAAAATAATATTTAAGAATATCTAAAGGAGTAGAGAGACACAGCATAGCTTAGAACTTATTTGCCAATTACTTTTTAAATTTATATGTACATTCTAATTCTAAATAAGCATAAAATTGTAGTATGTCAAGATTTAAAGTTATATTTTAAATGTTTTCTGAAAGGACATAGATAGTCAATGAAAGAAAAGTAAACAGCAATGTTGTCTTCAGTTTAGTGAGTTGGCATATCTTGATCTATACGAAAGGAATGTGTCCCAGATTGAAAAGGAAATAAGTCTTACCAGTTAGGGCAGCTGAAGTATTAGATCCAGCAGAGAGCTGTTTAATCTTATGCTGGGATGTAAAAAAGCTAATTAGATGAAAAGTAGTTCTTTCTTCTGTGTCACCAAGCCCCAATTGTCCTTCATCATTTCCCCCAGTTGCATATACATTGCCTCCTTCTGCACATGAAAAAGAAGACATCAATAGACTATAGAGTCCCTCTTTTTACAACACAGGTCAGCGTAGAGCAGCGATTTCCTCTATTAACAGTGAAGAAAGTTGAAAACTATCATTATCCTATTATTTGGCAGACAACTTCATTTCATCGTCAAAATAAAGCAAAACAAACAAGGCCACATATTTTTGTGAGATTTTAGAAATCAATCTAGAATGTAACTAGCAATTGAAATGAATACAATGCATGAAATGTATTTCTTGCTAATGTAGCACTTAATTCAGAGTAAAAACAAAGAAACTTCCAAACTAGTTTAAAATGTAAATCTAACTATTTTAAAAGAGATGTGTCCATTAATTTTAACTTCTGTACCCAGTAAAGCTGATATAATAGTACAAATGAGTAAAATGAGGGAAATCCAAGAAGAATCTAATTAGAAACATGATAATTCTTTGTTGTATTTATTCTAACTTCCTAGCTAAATAGGAGGGCACTATAGCACTCTGTTTAGGAGGCAAGACTCCAGAGCCAGACTGCTTAAGTGCAAATTCTGGCCTGCCACTTACCAAAACTGTGGGACTTTGGGTAAGCCATAACCTCTGTGTGCCTCATTTTCCTCATCTATAAAATGGGGATAATAGTACCTACTTCATAGAGTTGTTATGAAGATTAAATTAGTTGACATTTATAAAATTCTTAGAACAGCATTTGGCTTATTTAAAGTATGTAAAAATGTTTGTTAGTTACTCTCTAAATTAAATAAAAAGTACATCATGCCTAGATTATAAATATTACCAGTAAGCTGTAAATTAATGAAGATTTTTAACACATATATTAAATTAGCTATCTATGTCATAAATATATACATGAAGTTAAAGCCTTGCTAAATTATGGGGCAAAATCAGCATGAATCAGTAAAAATTTTAAAGTTATTCTTATTTTTTATTTTATTGTTTTAGGAAAAGAGGAAACCTAATTGGGGAAACAAGACTAGCTTTCAAATGGAAAATACTACAAAGTTACATGAAATTGGAGTGCACAATTTAACACATGTGGAGCAAACCAGCATTGATAAGATGCTGAAATAATTCAAACAAATAAATGAACACAAAGTTGAACAGCCACAAAATGTTCCATGGAAGAAGTTAACACTTAATGGGATCTCAAACAATAATCTGAAAAGGCTAAGAGAAAGAGAAAAGACACTTCAGAAAGAAAAAAGTATGGAGTGGTGAAGAGGAGCTGAGGCAGTGAGAACATCCTGAAGACAGAATAAGCTGGGGGGCAGGGGTTGGGGACGGGGGAAGGAGGTAGGAAGTACTGCTCAGTGGTCAGGTCCTGGAGGTCTAATTGTTCCAACAGCATTTGCTGAAGATACTACCCTTTCTCTATTTAATTTCCTTGGCATCTCTGCCAAAAATCAAGTGGGCATATACATATGGGTCTACTTGTAGACTCTATTCTGTTCCATTAATCTCTGTCTATCATTTTGCCAATACCACACTGTCTTGATTATAGTAGCTTTACCATGGGTCTTGAAATCAGGTAGTGCCAGTCCCCTAATTTTGTTATTTTTCAAAATTGTTTTGGCTCTTCTATGTCATTTGCTTTCCCATATAAATTTTAGAAGCACTTTGTTAATTTCTACAAACACACATACACACACAAAAGGTGGTACGGATTTTGATGGGAATTGTGCTCATTCACATCAACAGCCTTTTGGGTGCCTTCTACTCACCCTTAGTAAGGAAGAGAGAAGAGCAAGAACAGGAACAACCAGCCCTTAAGGTGGACACACAGGTTAGGTCACGCTGTCCCATGATACAATCCAAGAAAAGAAGCTTTTTCTTTGGCCACTTGACATTTACGTGTATATTAGCAAAGGCCAACGTGTACTAGCCACTGACATTTTAAAAAACCCTAATTTTACTATTGCCAAAGTACAATCTCTATCAATTTTACAAAGCCACATTACTGGAATGAGACCTCAGTTCTCAAAGTCAGGCAGGAAATCATACAGGTTGAGCACTATACCTGTTGACACCAGGGTGTGGTTCCTTCCACAGGCAGCTAATTTCACTTTTTCAGGTTTTAGAGCTAAAAAAATTAAAAAATGGGACAATTATTTTATAGCAATGAAAATGAACAATATTCCAGGACAAATGGTAACCAAGTGATGGAACTGAGATTTAACAGCAGGCTTGTCTGATTCCAAAGTCAATGTTCTTAACTAGCAAACCAGAGGTTTTCAGAACTGGTTGTGTGTCATCACAACTAGTGGAGCTTTGAATACAATACAGATAGCTTAGCCCCATCCCTAGAGAATCTGAGTCAACGGGTCTAAAGTAGGGGCTGACATCTATATATTTATTTTAAACTTCACAGGTAGGTGGGGTGTGGTGGTTCACACCTGTAATCCCACACTTTGGGAGTCTGAAATGGGTGCTTGAGCTCAGGAGTTCTAGACCAGCCTGGGCAACATGGTGAAACCCTGTCTCTACAAAAAAC
The DNA here is from genome assembly GCA_963573385.1 of Cacajao melanocephalus. Classification (NCBI taxonomy): domain Eukaryota; kingdom Metazoa; phylum Chordata; class Mammalia; order Primates; family Pitheciidae; genus Cacajao; species Cacajao melanocephalus. Next base: position 43,319 of record CAUYLG010063458.1, read on the forward strand.
ACAAAAATTAGCTGAGAGTGGTGGTGCGTGCCTGTAGTTTCAGCTATTCAGGGAGGGGTTGCTGAGGAACCTAGGAGGTTGAGGCTGCAGTAAGCAGAGATCACGCCACTGCATTCCAGCCTGGGTGACAGAGTGAGACCCTCTCTCAAAAAATTAAAAAAAAAAACTCTACAGGTAATTAATATGTGCTGAGACCCACTGTATTCTATTATGTTGCCTCCTCACCAACCTGATCCATTACCTAACCTGCCATCACCATTATCAAGCTCACCTTCTACCACATACCACATTCAACGAAAAACTGTAAGATCAATATTCACAAGCATACAACTATGAATGAAAGTTGTTCATTCATTCAGCTACATATTCAAAAAACATTTAAATAACATCTCCTAAGTTCTTCACATAGGAGCTGCAAAAAAATGACTAAGATAGAATCCCTGGTCTCAAGATTCCCATAGTCTAGACAATCCTGTTAGCTTGTCTATTAGATAAGATATTTGAAAATAAGGGTCGTGGTCTCTGTGAATACCCCCAAGTGTTTAAACTGTGCTCAATAAATACTTTTTGAACACATGGAATACTTTAAAAGTTCCATAAAAATTCCCAAAAACAGCATCAATATAAGCTACACTGAAATTTTCAGCTGAAATCAAAATTTAGCCAGGAAGATAAAAAATACTGCTCTTACTACATCTTAAGGAATCTCCATCACCCTTCCAACTTTAGCTGATATTCACAAGTTATACCCAAACAGAGGTTTTGCATGTAAGATCCTGAAAGCTTTGTAAGAGTATTATATATCTAATAATTTCTGGAACACTGCTGATTTCAAATATTTTGTCCTGTTGTTCTTTTTTTACTCTAGTACTAATCAATCCCTAGTCTCAATGTTTTGTTACTACATCTAGTCACTATATAAAGCAGAATAAGTATGTTTTATAGAAACAGCAACTAAATAGAAACATAATGTCCACAACTCTACTAAATGAGACGATCTCAAAACTCTAACATATGATGTTGTTTGTTCTCTGTACACACAATAATAGTAATATTTAAGTAGTTTTACAAACAAGAAACAAAAAGGGGGCCGGAGGGATGTTCAAAGGCAATACTGTAAAATTATTACTTCCTTTGTGGGCCCTGGGTAAAATCAATCTGATTTTTAGACCCTAACATATGAAAGCAGTTCCGAATATCATATAAAAGATAAGTTAAATGTTAATACTATTCAAGCAAACGTCAGAAAATAAAGAACTGAAGGCTTTATTATGTGTGACATTAAAGAACTACACAGTCAACATAAAAATACTTTATAGAGTTTGTTAAGTATTTAAAGTGAAAAGATGAAAAGATCCCAAACCTTTAACACATGTTGGCTTGTTGACGGCTGACTTTGATCCTAATCCTAACTGACCCCAGTTGTTACTGCCAAACACATAAAGTTTATTATTTCCTGGTGGGAGGGAAAAAGAAATAATCAATTGAGGAATTTTTCACATAATGTAAGATGAGGTCATCACAAAGCAATAAAAAGCTATACTTTAAAAATGTCACTGCTTTTCTGTGTTGAAACAAGTTACCTTGTTCATCTATGTATAACCAGATTCTATTAGGTAGAAAAGAGTTTCTAAAATTATTTAATAACAGTTTTTTGTTGTTGTTTTTTTGAGAGTCTCGCTCTGTCGCCCAGATTGGAGTGCAGTGGCACGATCTTGGCTCACTGCAACCACCACCTCCCGGGTTCCAGAGATCCTCCTGCCTCAGCCTCCCAAGTATCCACGACTATAGGCGCACGCCACCACACCCAGCTAATTTGTGTGTGTGTGTGTGTGTGTGTGTGTGTGTGTGTGTATGTATTTGTGTGTATATATATAATTGCATTTTAGGTTCTGGGGTACATGTAAAGAACATGCAGGATTGTTGCATAGGTACATACATGGCAATGTGGTTTGCTGCCTTCATCCCCATCACCTATATCTGGCATTTCTCCCCATGTTATCCCTACCCAACTCCCTACCCCCCACTGTCCCTCCCCTAGTCCTCTCCTCCACAGACCTCAGTGTGTGATGCTCCCCTCCCTGTGTCTCTGTGTTCTCATTGTTCAACACTCGTCTATGAGTGAGAACATGCAGTGCTTGATTCTCTGTTCCTGTGTCAGTTTGCTGAGAATGATGGTTTCCAGGTTCATCCATGTCCCTACAAAGGACATGAACTCCATGGAATACTATGCAGCCATAATTTTTGTATTTTTTTTAGCAGAGACCAGGTTTCACCATATTGGTCAGGCTGGTCTGGAACTCCTGACCTCGTGATCCGGCTACCTCGGCCTCCCAAAGTGCTGGGATTACAGGCCAGTTTTTAAAAAAAATTATATTTAAATAGATTAATTCCAAGAAAGGTGTGTGTTTAGAAAATCATACTTAAATATACTAAGGAAACTAAAAATTTTAAATACCTCTTGATGACTTATTTTGTGAAGAATTCTCTGGCAAAGTTAAAAACAACACCCTTGATACATTTTCAATATGTTTAAAACACAGCAGTGCAGCTGTAACATAATATTTAGAATTTTCTAAGTGTTACTGTCCTCATTCAGGATAGTCATACTAACCTGTAACAACGGCACTATGTTCATCTCCACATGAAAGATGTACAGGAACATCATTTTTAAACCAGAATTTACCAGGAATATTTTCAGCAAATTTACTTTTCCCAAATATAAACACAGCACCCGAATCTGCAAATATAAGATGGTCTCTATTTTATAACTTGTACTATGTTGCCTGTTATTAAAATACCTCTTCAGCAATTTATCCATACAAACCCCCTGTTTCATGACAGCTTTGCCCCAACTGGCAATATTTAAGCCTTCCTTCTTCCACCTTAATTCAGTCTTTCTTATTCCTCAGACTCCATTCTAGTTTGACCTATGAAATCTGCTAAATTGAACACGTATTACTCATATACTGGCATAAAGAAAAAAATACACTATCACAGGAAGGCAGTTTTCTATTACTAATAGTTCTGCTGTCACCAAGTAGATGCCTATTCTCTGGAATGAAATGGTATAATTCGTGCCGTTCTTGTTCTGGTTAACACCTCACGGTCTGGCCTCAAACTGAGAGCTTTTCTCCAAACACAGAAACAGGACAGTATTGAATTTCCTCATTAGCATCATCAGGATATCCATAGGGAGGGTCTCTATCAGTCAATTTGGATTTTCTTTGGTCCAGTTTTTCTAAGGAACCTCCAGTGTTCTCATGCAAGGGAAACAATGTTAGCCCAAATGGTGAACTCTTTTTATTTTTGTTGAGACAGAGTCTCACTCTGTCACCCAGGTTGAAGCACAGTGGCTAACTGCAGCCTCGACCTACTGGGCCCAAGCAATCCTCCCACCTCAGCCTCCTGAGTAGCTGGGACTTATAGATGTGTGCCACCATATCCAGCTAAATTTTTTATTTTTTGCACAGACGGGGTTTTACCATGTTGCCAGGCTGGTCTCAAACTCCTGGGCTCAAGCAATATACCTGCCTCAGTCTCCCAAAGTGCTGGGATTACAGGCATGAGCCACGACACCTGGCCAAAATGGTGAACTCCTAATTTCTCTATTGGTAATCCCAATGAATATCTATAAAACCAGAGACAGCACAGAGAGAAACAAATTACTCCATCACTATACTTTCATTTGAACTAAGGGAAAGCAGCTAGAAAAAAAAACCACATAGGCTTTAAAGGCAATTAGGTATTTAAAGGTTGTTGTAAGGATTAAATAAGATGACATGTACAAAGAACTTAGCCCAGAGCCTAGCATCCTCAAAGTGTAAGCTCATAGCTGCCTCTGTAAACTCTTCCTCTACCATAAGAGTTGGAAATGATCACTGGCTTCTCTGAACTATGATGTGCAGAATTTATAACACAGCAGCACATCTGTGTAACAGTTTGATTAGAGAGATTGCTACGCAGCATAATATGTAAGATGAAGTCATCAAAAAGCAATAAAAAGCTATACTTTACGAGGTGGGTGGATCATTTGAGGTCAGGAGCTTGAGACCAGCCTGGCCAACATGGTGAAACCCCATTTCTACTAAAAATACAAAAATTAGCCAACCGTGGTGGTAAGCGCCTGTAATCCCAGCTACTCAGGAGGCTGAGGCAAGAGAATTGCATGATACCAGGAGGCAGAGGTTGCAGTGAGCCAAGATCGGGCCGTTGCACTCCAGCCTGGGCAACAGAGTGAGATTCTGTCACAAACAAACAAACAAACAAACAAAACTCACTGCTTTTCTGTATTGAAACACAGAAAGAGTTCACCATTGGCAGTAACAATGTTGTTACCATTACCATCTCTCTAATCAATTGGGGTAACAATGTTACCCCATATTGCCTAGCACAAAGTAGTCCTTCTGTGTTTTACTTTTCACACAGAAAAGGTCCCCCTTACACACATGTATATTCATAACTGTTGAATGTTATGTTTACTGATTCATCATAATGGTGAGTAGGTAGGTAGTCAAATATAACTTTCAACACGTTAACATAAAAGACAGGTTACCCAAGTCATCAACAAAGGAGCACTTCAGCTTTTCCTGATTTCTGAGGAGAATTCAGAATGTTTAGGGATCCAGAATAAAATTAAAAGATCCTCTCCATACAGCTACTCAGGAAGCTTCTAATTCTCATCTTACTCATGCACTACAGTTAGTTATAGAGATGTCTTTTTCTCTTTCCAGAAACACTAAATAAGAAAGGACAGTTTATCTTGCCCTGCAAAACAATATCACAAAATGCCATGGTCTTAGGAGACTGAAGAGGAGTGCTCGGGGATGTTGAGATTTAACATTCTTACCTCAAGTCATTACCTGCTCTGAGTAGTATTCACAAACTTTTGTGGTACAGCATCATTTTGAAGACAGACTAAAAACCTCTACCAGTTCCCAATAACCATTTAAACACACACATACACCAAATAGTAGGCCAGATCCAGCTTTTGTGAAAATCCCAAGGAGGATGATCACACATAAACTAATTCATACCAGAAACGAAAACGTAGCAAATATAAATAAGTATTAACAATAAATATTAATACACAAGAGACTAGCCACTGTGGACAACGTTTTGAGAACCACTGTGAGGCATGTCAGTTCCAACTAATAATTGAGTTGGGAGACCAGGATCTAGAAGAGAATCTGTGTTTCCCCAGAATGAATTATTTTAACTGTTTTGTCCTTGCTTCCCTGATACCCTCACCCGAAGTCAAGTTTTGGTGGCTCTGCTCTGGCCCTGTGATATCTACTGTCAATTTGCATGGTCATTTTGTTTACTTTCCTGTATGTCGCACAAATTGTGAACTGCAGGCCAGGAATCTGACTTCCAGCCAGGAGCAAGGAAGAAAATATACATATTTCAGTAAAGGTATGATTCTGCTCAAACCCAGTGTTTTTTCAAAATGTTGGTCATGACCTATTAGTGGGTAAGAAAAATCAATTCAGAGGTTCAAGATCAGCATTTTTAAAGAAATGCATTATCGAAAAGCTGTGTGTGGAATCTAAGTGCTTAAAACAAGGCCTGCTTCACGAGACATCTATTTCTGTCACACAGCATGTATGCGGTATTGGGTCACAATGACAAAAGTATTTCTAACTATGGAGTTCAGGGGAAAAAAAAGGCTAAGAAACACTCGCTAAAGGGTCCCTATTCTCCCTCTTTGTCCAATTCATTTCCAGCATCCCCTTTTACCCCACAACCCTGATCAATAACTCTTTACCGAATTCAATACATAACTGGGTGCTCAGGATCTCCAAAGTGCACACATCTGGAGTCCGCACTTTGAGGAGTTTAAAAGGAGGTAAAAAGTGTCCCGGCCTTCAAGAAGCTCATCAAAAACTTATTTTAAAAGCAGAAGACACGCACCCCCTTTCCCGTTGTCCCCCATCCTGTTCATCCCGTCCAGTCCTCTGACCTCAGTCATTCGTGGGAGTGCAACCAGAGCTCCCGCCCCAGTCGGGCCGCCCAGCCTCGGGCCTGTCCCGACCGGGCTGGTCCAGAGGCGGAGCCGGGCTGCCTGCCTGCCCGCGGACCCTCCCTCCCGGCCTTCCGCCACCGCCGCGGGCGCGACTCACCGGGCATCAGCTCCTCGGGCTCCCTCATACCAAAAGTGGTACAGGCAGCCTGCGCCTGGGCCAAGAGGCTGTCGAGGACTGCTTCGTCCGGGCTAAGGCCGCCACTTTGCCCCGAAGCGGGTCGCGGAAGCCTCCCTGGTCCGCATGGCGAAACTCGGGACATCAACTGTAACCGCGCTCCCGGAAGTCAACAAACGGCCGCTAGGGGCAACGGGGGCGGAGCTTTGGATCGCTCGGGGCAGGCGCCGCGGGGGAGGGGAACGGAGGCCGGGCAGCTAGTAAGTGGCAGGCTCAGGAACACCGGGCGGGGCGGTAGAGACCATGCGCCCTCTGGCGGCTTGGAGCAGAGAGGCGGCCACACCGCTCAGTGATGCCCTGGAGTCCGCGCCTTTGGGCCGCTGGAGGTCCAGGCGCCAAAGGGACCCTGCCCATGAGCAGCAAACGTCACAAATTTCATACTCTGTGACATAAGCAAACATCAACGCACAATTATGATACTACTTCTAATAATGATCAGCTGGAACATTAAAGGAGCTAGGCACTCTGTTAAACAAATTCCCGGCATCTAAACCAAGGTCTGGCCTATAGTGAATGCTCATTACATATTTACTGAATAAATGAGTACTATTACAACCCTGCAAGGTGATTAATGTCACCCCTGTTTAAGCATGTGGAGATTATACAATAAGAGAGCTGGAGTCTAGTGCAGCTAGTCGAGCCTGTAGTCCACAGAAAGTAAAAGCTGAGCTGTATATATATGGTCCACTACTCACAGAACATGCACAAAGGGGTTTACCAGTAGCCCAACATCATTGCTCTAGAATCTGCTCAGCGATGTTATATGATGCAAGATTTCCCGTGCATCAACATTTGGCTATCATGAAATAAAGAAACTAATAGCCATCTTCTAGGATGAGCAGATTTATGTGCATTTGGTAGTTGTGGACATGGGCTCTATAATCAGACACAGCTGCATTAAGGGATCCCTGAATTACTCCTGTGTGTTACCAACTCTTTCTCAGGAACTTTGCATTAAAATGGAGAGGGGATATTAAACTATCAGTTACACAAAGAATAATTTACTTACAAAGCAAAGTGTAGGTTACTAAGGAAGTGTTTAACAAGGAGCATTGACCTGGTGTGGGGGACTGAGAAAGGCTTATCTGAAGAAAGAACATTAAATCTAAGAACTGGAGAAAAAGAAACCAAGAGCAGGAGAGAGTTCTGGGCAGAGAGTAAATTGTGTGTAAAGGTTCATGAGGAGCTTGACTCTTTCCAGGAACACCTAGAGGAGAGGCTGGTTCCTGGCAAGGTTGGCAAGGTCTTGGGCCTATTATGGATCTGAGATTTTCTCCTAAAGGCTGTGAAACCACTGAGAAGTTTTAAGCAGTAACACAACAGGACAGGATCAGTTATGTCTGTCCCTTGAAATCATTTTGCCTTGTCTGGATGCTTTGTAGAGAATAAACTGGAGCAGTGAGAAGGGTTCAGAGGCTATTGCAGAACTTCGAACATGTGGTCAGGCTGGCTTGGAGTACAATTCGTTGGCGCCAGAGAGGAGCAGGCAGATTTGAAAATATTTTATGTGGTAGAATCAACAGGAAATGGTTTCTGACTATTGACTTCTAGATAGTGCTGGACTACCAAATAGCTCTTAGAGCAACAGCAAAGATGGGGCCCTACATTATTTTGAAAAGGATTTGATATTCATCTTTAGAGCATTATAATTATCACTATGGGAAAATGAGAATTTTTAAAGATTTACTTTATTTGTGATACGCAGTCTTTTTTTAATTTTAAAATACAGTAAAGCACATTTTGATGCTAAGCATCCCAAAAGATACTGATGCAGCCGTACTCCAAGGTTTCCAAGATAAGCAAATAGCAGGAGGGGGTCACCATTTACTGAGATGGAGAACACTAAGGACAGAGCAGGAGACATTGGAGTTAGGTAAATGGGGCAAAGACAGCATAATGAGCTTATCCTTGAGCACGCGAAGACATCAAATTGGAGGTGCCGAGCTGAGCAGGCAATTGGTAAGCAGACGCCCCAGAATGAGGCACATATTTGAGGAATGCTTGGTTCTATATAGTGAAAGCGGGCTTGAGATACTCATAACACTGGAAAGTGACTGTAGAATTGAGGCAGGAGAACAGGGTCTGGAAGCAGGAACCTAAGGCCAATTCATGCTGACTTCCTAGAACTAAATCGAAAGGAAAACCCCCATTTTCCGCACCTAAGTAACAAAAGAACCAGAGGCTACTCCCTTTGCAAACCCCACCCCCTTTTTCTGCATGGCAGATGGAAAGTTTAAAGTATCTCTGATTGGTTGCTTTCTGCAACCAATCAGACATTTGCATAGGAGTGTAACTTTGTAACTTCACTTCAGCCTCTGATTGGTTGCTTTCCACAACCAATCAGATGCTTGAATAGGGTGTAACCTTTGTCACTTTAGCCTCTGAATGGTTGCTTTTTGCAACCAATCAGACTGATTGCAGGCCACTGCTTCATTTACATAGTAACCAATGGGTAATGTACCAATGGTTACTTGGAATGGCACCAAGTAACCAGTAGGAAACCTCTAGAGGGTAATAAAACCCAGAAAATTCTGTAAAGGGGTTCCTGAGCCCCTGTGCTCGGGCCTGCTCCCACCCTGTGCTTTCATTTTCAATAAAGCTCTGCTTTTGTTGCTTCATTCTTTTCTTGCTTTGTGTGTTTTGTCCAATTCTTTGTTTAAAACACCAAGAACCTGGACACCCTCTACCAGTAACAGAATGAGAAGACAGAAGAGGCCAGGATGGGTGGTAAAGAATGCCAAAATGTAACGGCCCAGCAAAAGAAGCTGAAAGAGAGATAGTGACCAGAGAGGGAGAGCCTGTGGAACAGCGTTTCAACAAGGAGGGTGTAATTGGATCACAGAATGTGGAGAAATTCAATAAGGTGAAAACTAAATGCCTACTGAATTTAGCAATGCAGTCATTATTATCAGTGTTGAAAAGAGATGTTTGATGGAGTGATAGAAGAAGAAATGATACTGGAGTGGTTAGAGAGTGGGAGAAACTGAGGGATAGATGTGAGAGCAAAACCTTTAGAGATGGGGGTAGACACAGAATAAGTGGGACAGGGAGACAGTATTTGGCTGGAGAGGTGAGGCGAATGGCGGACTTTGTCAGGCTTGGAGAGACCTGAGAATGCTGAAGGGCTCAACAATAGACAGGGAGAGAATGCAGATGCAGGAGAGTGAGGGAATAATGGATAAGGTAAGGTGGTATTGGCACCAGAAGATTTGGCGTTTCCTTCTCATACACTTGAATCAGATGCAATAATAACATTGGTAATACCATAACAACTAGAAAATATTAAGCACATATTATAATCCAGGCATTGTACTAACTAATGTAATGTATGGTAGCAGAATAATGGCTCCTTAAAGATGCCCATGCTGTCATCACCAGCATCTTTGATTCTATTTACATGGCAAAACGGATTTTGCAGTTGTGAGATGCCGGTTGCAGGACCTTGAGATGGAGAAGTTATTCTAGATTAACCAGGTAGGCCCAATTAAATCCTATAAAATCTTAAAAGTGAAGAGCCTTTCCAGGCTGTGGTCAGAGAAAGATGTGAAGATGCAGGAGTGGTCAGAGAGATACAACAGTGTGGCTGTGAAGATAAAGGTAAGGGCCATGAGCAGAGGAATGCAGGCAGCCTCTGAAAGCCAGGAAAGGCAGGGAAGTGGATGCTCATAGGAGCACAAACGGTATAGTGAACTGCGCAAGTGAGGGATCTAGGTTGCCCATTCCTTATGAGACTCTAACTAATGCTTGATGATCTGAGGTGGAACAGCTTCATCGTGACACCATCACCATCCTCCAATGTCCCCCATTCTCTGGTGCATGGAAAAATTGTCTTCCACGAAACTGGTCCCTGGTGCCAAAAAGGTTGGGGACCACTGCCCTAGGGGACATGCACCCCAATTTAGAAAATAGGCTTGGGATAGCATGGTTTTGACTTTAGGCTTTATCACTTACTACTTTAGTATTCTGGGCAAGCTGCTTCCTCTCCGTCTCTGATTCTTCGTCTGGTAAATCAGGATGATACCTCCTAATTTGCAGGATTGTTGTGCGGTTTAAATGAAATGATGTGTACAAAACCTGTAGTGCCTGGTTTTCAGCAAGCTCTTTACTTATTACTTACTTTCTCCCAGAGTTTTAATTACTATTATTTGTGTTTCATGGTCTTTGTTTTTAAAGTTTCATTACTTTCTACTGACTCCTGTAATTAAGCTGCAGGCAGCCCTGCAGTTAGACGTGGTGCATCTAGATGGAGCCAGATTTTCATGCTGCATTATTGCAAATATGGCGCAGCTGTGTCTGTGACAGAAATGAAAATTGAGGAGACATCTGAAAGAACCTATGTGCATTTTACTTTGTGCAAAGCACTGTAAGAATTGGGAGGGAGGGAGAAGGGGAGGACTCACTGACTGTCAGAGACTTAAAAATGAATGGCCCAACTGTTCAGCAATTGTATATCTGTGAACAGAAGCTCCCTTTTACATCAGCTGTTAGTCACTGCCCTTTGTGATTGGGAATCAGGCTTGAAAATTCTCTGAGTGTATTTTGAGCCATTTTTATCTGTGCCTTTCTGTGGGCGACTTTTTCCTAACAGGGTCCCTTGAAAACATTCAGTCTCATTTACCACCATTCACTAAAAATTTCACCTTTGATCCCAAGTCGGAGCATTTTTTCCTTCTTTAACCCCCTTTTAGAGTGCTAAGTCTGTTGGATTTGTTTGGCAAAAAGTCAACCAGAAAAGGAATGTCCTTGAAGGCGTATCAGTCAGGTTTCCAACTAACAGATGACACCCTCTTGTTAGGATAATTTGAGAAGGATTTATTTTTAAAAGAACTAATTTTGAAGGGTGGAGGGGGGTTGGAGCAACCACGAGGCATAGTGCAAAGATTCAGGGATGATGGCATTGGAGTTGTTACTATTTCTTGGCCCAAAGAGAGAAAGGAATGGAAAGTTTATTAGAACTTGGAAGGAAAGAGAATTGCGTAGAGCTGTACACCTTGAGAGAAACAGTGAATTTCTATTAAGAAGCCAGTCAATCCAAGACGTCCTTATAGAAAGGGGAGAATAAATATTCTGACTACTCTACTCCTTCCCTCCATTCTTCTGCTGGGATTTTATTGGCCAAATCCAACCAGAAGCTAGAAGATATGAGAGCTCATTGATGTAGCCTTGCAAATGAGCTTTCAAGTCAGCTTTCATATGTAGATATCTAGTACTTGAGACTGTCAGCTGGTGCAGAGAATCAGTGGGAAATAAAGTTCAAAAAAAAAAAAAAAAAAAAGAGAGAGATCAAGAAAGGCTACCTAGCAGGAGAAATCTGGCTAGGATGCCACTGCTGGATCCAGCTACCGCTTTCACTATAGTTTTTATTATATTGTCTCTTTATTTTTCAGTCACAGTTTCCAGAGCAAAGTCCTGGGTGGGAGCATTCAGTTGGCTGAGACTAGTTCACCTGCCGCACCCTCTTTGCCAAGGGGTGGGGAGAAGGAATATTGCTTGCCTTTGGCCTCCCTAGTAGGAACTGGGCCTCTGCTTTTTTTCAAGACTCACATAATTAGAGATTTCTAGATATCAAGAAACGGCTCAGAAACAAGGTAGTTCTCTCTCCTCTAAAAAAAGGATAAATCTCCACTAACAAATGACCTCCTAAATCTTTATTAATCTGCAACAGGAAACTAGCAGACAGACAAGAGTATAGAGATCTGTTTTTATTTTATTTCCAGTTATCTATCTTTTCTCCCTCATTTCCTTCCTTCCTCCATTTCCTGATCTTTGGAAAGCCCCTTTATTTCGTTAAATCTTTGTACAAGAGAGCAGCATTATGATCACCAAATCTAGTTGTGAGTTCAATTGCTGGGCCGTCAAAAACACACAGACAGGACCACCAAATGGCAGGCCTTATTCAATGTTTTCCTGATAGAAACCTCTTGGTTTGTTAATACCTAAACTTCATTGAAGATGCGTGTCTGTCAATACAATGTTGTGTTTTTCTCAGTTGCTCTTTATATAGGAAACATTTACATTTATATCCTTAAAATGCAATGTAATATTTTTTAACAGTAAAAGACGAGACACATAAGAGACTCCTCTGCACTGTGTGTCTTCTGGTGTGCATTCACAAGGGACATCAAATATTCTCAATCTCTGAGAAATTCACCCATATTTTTCTCCAAATTTCCTTGCCTCCAGTCTCTAACCTTGTTCCTTCCATGTCCCTAAATATCTGGCCAAACCATTAACCCCTGATCATAATTTGGTATAGATCCATGCCTCAGGTCTTCTCTCCCTCCAGGTAAAATGCAGTGAGAGGCACTGCTTGAAGGTTTGCTCCCTGGAAGCATTTACCGTATTCGCCCTTTGGATTCAGTATAGATGCTCAACCTACAATGATCCAGACCAATCTATAACCACATTTTTCAACTTTACACTCTATTCCCATATACAATTCCCTGAATTTTTCCAGTATAAGCTAGAAATCTGGAAGCTCTTTGGCCTTGTCTGGCTTTTGACTTTGTTATTGCTGCTGCTCTCCCAGGGCCATGCTGAAATCTGACAATCTTGAGAAATGACAGAAAAGACAGGAGGTTGAAGAGAACGGGCTTTCCCTTGCAAGTAACTCCCTCAAGCAAAAAATCATCTTCAATCAAAAAAAGAACAGTTTCATCAGACAAAGCAAGAGAGATTTCTGAAGCTGGCAAAAGAGATTTAATGAGAATTAAGGGTTCAGCATTCACGGAGTCTTCTAAATCCTCTCATATATTTCCATGTCAATTTTCCAGCTTTCAATCTAACCCAGATAATGCCACAATATGCACCTAAGAAACCTGTCAGGGCTGTGAGCACTACTGGCATTGTAATTCATCAGCACACAGAATCAAACCAAAGTCTGAATTTGTCTTTGACCATCTCAGATCTCCTGAGGCAAATGACTTTTTTTGCCATTAAGCTATTTGTTATAAGAAGCAGTTACCTCATCAGCTGTCATTGAACTCCTCATGCCCTTTATCCTATTCTTGAATCATACTCTCAATAGGCATTCCAGGTGACCATAGGCAACTGTTAAAGTTGTTTTGTAGCTGTGTTTCTAAGGTTCAGTTTACTGTCAGTCAACCAGTCCTGATTTTTAATTTTCCCTGAGAAAATTGCCTATGGCTTGTTTTGTGACACCGATTTCTTTATCAGTCAGAGTTATTTTCTATGTGTAAAAAAAAAAAAAAAAAAAGGATTCAATAGGAAACCATTAGGGAAAGCATTGAGTTTACAGAAACTATAGAAAGAAATGCCTAGACAAAGGTGAGAAACTAGGGAGGAGAGGCAGCAGGAAATCGGGTTAGGATGTTGCTGCTGACTTTGCTGTAGTCCATAACCACTACGGGACCTAAACACCATGGCAAGACCTTGCCAGCCATGGGACACTGCCAGCATTATTGGTTGGTAAATCTCATCTCACTGCCTCTTTTACTTTAGTCCTTCAATATCCAAAGCCCCAAGTGGGGATCATTCCAGACTGGATCATGTGCCCATGACCTGGCTTAGCAGCAGGTGTAGAGAGGGAGGAATACTTTACACTAAGACTCACACAATGGGAACTAGTTGTGGGGTGGGTTCAGATGCCAGGCTATGAAAACTTATTTTCTCTTAATCAGTAGTAGAAAGAACTTTCATCAGAAGTCTAGAAGTTATTTTCTATTTATCACTCTAACACTTTTTTCTTTCTCTTTCTCCCTCCTTTACCTAATCTTGAGGAAATCACTGTACCTTTCTGGTCCTCTGGAAGAGAGAGTTAAACTAAGATATTCAGGTTCCATCTAAGTCTAGTCCACCTATATGTCTAATGCTGTATCATCTTAGACCTCTCACAAATCTAGAAAGGAAGGTACTATGCTTAAATGAGGAGTTTAATAAATGCGTATGTAGTCCAAGATTGTTCCCTTTATCTAAGTGGTAGCTTTTTTTTTAACGTTTATTTTAGGTTCGGAGGTACATGGTCAGGTTTGTTATAGAGGTAAACTCATGTCACTGGGGTTTGTTGTACAGATTATTTCATCACCTAGGTACTAAGCCTAGTACCCAATAGTTTGTTTTTTCTCCTCTCCCTTCTCCTACTAATGGGTAGTTTTAAATGATCATTTTGACCCATTTTCTTATTGAATATGAGACTTCTACACATGTCAGATTCTACATATTTATGGAATTCTCCCATAATATTTTATATTAAAGCATTTTACCTTACTTACCATTTAACATTTTGTGTTTATTTTAACGGATCCCACAGTAACCACTCTATCCCAGCCCACAAAAGTTAAAATGCATATAAAAATCAAGGTGAACCCTAGGGAGAATAGTGATAAAGGAAGTTGATATTCCAGGAGGCCTTAGGGTCTTATCAAGGTTGATGCATCAGTTTTCCTTTAAATTTCTTATCTATCTAATCATTTCAGCAGTTTGATTAAATGAAGCTAAAATTGGTATTGATGAAAAGAAAAAGCACAATCAAAGAAGCAGATAAGCAAATAATTCAACGCAAATAACTTTTAATTATACTCACTTAAAAGTCAAGGGATAGTGTCAGGTGCCAACATCACTTTGTCAAATCAAAGGGCAGTGTTGGGATGAAAAAGAGGAAGATGGCACAGAGTATCTCGAAAATTGCGCTAATTTCAAAATTGTAAAACACTTTTATATGAATTTGGTTGAAAATAATCCTGAATCCTAGGTCAAGAATATGTTCAGACCCTCCAATGAAAACTCAATTTTTTGCATCCCTCCACATATCTTAATTATTTATAGAATGCTACTAAGGTCCCCAAACTTCCCCAGATCCAAAGAAATAAGTGGACTTCCAGGTATGGCAGTTACATCTGACAGGTTTAAAATGCTTTTCCACTTGAAATTATAATGAGAATATTAGCAAATAACTTTCACTTTAAGTTGATCAAATAGTTTCTTCTAAATCGAATAATACATTCACACTTTGCCCTCTTCCTTGTATGTTTTTTTTAAACAAGATCAAGCATGTTTCTTTTTAAATAAGAGAAATTATAAACCAGGATATGCTTTTTAAAAAGGTAGAAGGCAAAAATGCCTATATCTCCCCATAGTATTTAATTTTGTGGTAGAATAATAACATATGTAAAACATTATGAAACAAACAAGAAGAATCAAAGTTATAATATGTATAATATGCAGATAATATGGTTCTTTAAAGTAGAAGTAAGTCTTCCTTTGCATCCTCTTAATGAAAATTCCATCATAAATCTAACCACTCTTGTATTCTCTTATCACCATAGATTGGTTTTGTCATTTTCCGAATTTTCTTTTTTTTTCTTTTCGTTTTTTCTTTTTTTTGAGATGGAGTCTCACTCTGTCACCCAGGCTGGAGTGCAGTGGTACGATCTCAGCTCACTGCAACCTCTGCCTCCTGGGTTCAAGTGATTTTCCTGCCTCAGTCTCCTGAATATGGGATTACAGGTGCCTGCCACCATGCCCCACTAATTTTTTGTATTTTTAGTAGAGATGGGTTTCTACCATGTTGGCCAGATTGGTTTTGAACTCCTGACCTCAAATGATCTGCCTGCCTTGGCCTCCCAAAGTGCTAGGACTACAGGTGTGAGCCACTGCGCCTGGCCAGTTTCTGAATTTTCTATAAATGAAAAACACACTTTATTTTTTCTATGTAGTTTTTTCACTCTATGTTATCTGTGAAATTGTTCATATTGTTTTGCTCCCTTCCTAACCACAAATTATCTGGATTATTTAATCTCTCTGTCTAGTGTTCTATTGCCATGATGCATGGCACATAAGAAAAAATACCTGGTAGTGATATAAATTAACCAATACATACAGAAGAGGATATGTGAACAACATATGCATTGGAGAAAAAAGAGTATGGCGGTGGAGAGGATTCAGTGACATCATTAGAAACTGAAGGTGATCTTGATGTGTTATTTTAATATGGATTTTCAAAAATGTATCACTGATGTCTCCGGAGTCATTCTGTGTTCAACTGATTGGGGGAACCTACTTTAGAAAATGACTGAGTTGCTCCCATGCCCCCTGTTTCTTTGAATAAACAGACTGTAATTGTAAATTTTTTTTTTTTTGAGACAGAGTCTCACTTTGTCACCAGGCTGGAGTGCAGTGGCACAATCTCGGCTCACTGCAACCTCCGCCTCCTGGGTTCAAGCAATTCTCCTGCCTCAGCCTTCTGAGTAGCTGGGACTACAGGCACATGCCACCAAGCCCAGCTAATTTTTGTATTTTTAGTAGAGACGGGGTTTCTCCATGTTGGCCAGGATGGTCTCGATCTCTTGACCTCGTGACCCACCTGCCTCGGCCTCCCAAAGTGCTGAGATTACAGGCTTGAGCCACCGCGCCCAGCCTAGTAATTGTAAATTTTAACTGGGAAAAGAGAAGTGGCCATGGTAGTGAAGGGATTTTATGATAAATTTTTATTATACATCTTCATTACACTGGAAGGCAATAATCACTCTTGGCATTTATAGTCTTTGGTATTTTTGAAGTACTTAACAATCATTATTATTTTATATTATTTCCATCTTAAATGGGATAGGTTGGTTAGCATAACAGGGTCACAGAAGGACAAAAAAAGATGAGAAACTTGTAATGTTAGACAGTTGAAGTACTGAGAGAGAACAGAATTCCTGGTTTTCACATCATTTAGGCAAGAAAGGAAAAGAAGGAAGAAGAAAACACATCACAGGTCTTCACTGAGAAACACTGCTTGTTTCTTTTTTATTTTCCGTTAGTTTAGGGGACAAGAGTGTGATTTTTTTATTTGTTTTGTTCTTTTGGTCTTTTTTATTCTTTATTTTTTAAATATATTTTTTTCTTAAATTTCGTTTTTAATACAGCTCCAGGGAGGGGATGAAAGAAAGAAGGACACCTAAACACTTTTATCTCTAAGAAAGTTATTAGAATAAGCCAAGAACTAAGCCAGGGATGGGGCCTCTCACCACATTTGCTGATGGTAGTAGTTAACAAAAGCTAACTTTAATTGAACACTGAGCTGGGTACTGTGCTACAGTACTCTATATCCATTATTATATTTCATCCTCACAACAAAGCTATGAGTAGGAGCTGCAGGTACTGCATGCCACGTGATTTGCTTACTTCTTAATGGCAATACACTGCATAATAATGAAAGTGACCTGGAAATCCATGAACTTTTTGGTTCCCTGGAAGAAATGGTGAACTCCAGCTGAAAGCTTCTGGAGGAATAAATCAATAACTGTGAATATGTAGCACCCATGACCCAGGCTCCAAACATTCAACAAAACCCCATGAAAAGCATTTTTTTCTCTCGAATCTTGAAGACAAGATTCCCATGGTCTATTTTCCAGAAACTAAATAGGCCCCATCTTAACAGGCCACAGAGTTGTTACCAGTAGAGCAGCCTTGAGAGAAGACAGCTATGTTTAATCATTAGCTTAAGGTGAGGGCAGAGCCCCTGCTTAGCAGATGCAGCCCAATAAAGCAGTCAAGAGCAGGTCAAAAGCACTTTCCAAGTAGGGTCTGGAGAGAGGCACCAGCTACAAAGATGGTTTCAGGTTTCATCAAGAACTAGAAATGGGCAGAGAAGGCATTCACCAAGCAGTGACTTCTGAAGCATACAAGACATGTCTCCTGGGCTCAAGGGGAGAATATTGCCATGAAAATTATTACTGGGATAGTGCTCCTAGACCAAGCCCTAATCAGTAGAAAGCAATGAAAATGATCTCATGGGGTCCCCATCACTCAGGTCCTGGGAGTGTCTGGTAGTCACAGTGAGCATTAGGGATGATTGTTGAAACACTGGTAATCTTTGAACCTCTGTGATTTCCCTGTTTGCTCAGTGCCTGATAGCTTTCGGTCTGCTAACAAATTACCTTTATGCACAGTTTGACCTCTGAACTTCCAAGGGGGAGGAATTGGAATCAGCCTATGGGAGAAGAGATAGCTATAGGATTCTGGGTGGGAACTTGAAGAGATAAAAGGACATCCTTGAAAGAGAACCTCACTTACCTTTTGCATCTCATCTGCCTCTGACACAAGGTTGGGCCATTAACCATGTTTATTTACCCCTTTCTTACCTCATAAAATGTGTTATACGTTTCCTAATGTTGTCTTCTTTGCAGAAACTTACCAGATTACAAAATAAAAAGAACCAGGTATGGAAATTTGAGATTTTTGTCCATATCTAAACTCAAAAAATTCTGGATTCTGCTTAAAATCAATAACTGCCAGGGTAAATGATTAACAGAAGAATGATTTCAATGGAAATGTGGTCTATATGACAAGAGAGAAGAGAGATTGTACTTGAATTTGATGAATGGCATTTCACATTCTGTTCAGAATTTTAGTCTTTATGAGGGACCCTGTCTACCTTCTTCAAATGCCTCAATTGAAAGGGTATGGCAGGAAAAGGGATGGAGAAGGGGTCAGAGATAATCTTCACTGATTTCACAATTTCCCCTAGGGCCCGCCTGTTTAAACAAATACCTAGTGGTGATGTAGCAAGAAAAATCCCTGAATCAATATTTTTAGACAAACTCCCATTACCATTACCATTTGTTAATTGGAAAGTAACTCTCAGATCACTTGAACCCAGGAGGTGGAGGTTGTAGTGAGCCAGGGTTGTGCCACTGCACTCCAGCCTGAGTGACAGAGCGAGACTCTGTCTCAAAAAAAATTAAAAAAGAAAGTAATTCTCAGATTCTCTGTAAATCTGGAGCCCTTTTGGTGACATATACACATGTGGAGAGAAAAAAGGAGCCAGCTGAAGGGTGATTTCCTTTACTATAATAATTCTTATTTATTTCTTATTGCCAGTTTCCACATAGGTCCAAGCCACAAAACAATACAGTCCCACAATAGAGCAGAGCTTTACAGCTTATAAAGCATTCTGGGAATATTAGAATATTAACACATGAAGATTTTAGAGTCCTTTAGCACTTTAGATATGACCTGGGACATAGAGGACTCTTAAGAAAAGAGAAATTGGGCATCCATATGTAGCCTCCAGCTGCATGACTCCTAAATCATAATATTTTTTCGTTTCCTTTTTTTTTTTTTTTTTTGAGGTAGAGTCTTGCTCTGTTACTCAGGCTGAAATGCAGTGGTGCAATCTCAGCTCACTGCAACCTCTGCCTCCTGGGCTCAAGCGATTCTCCTGCCTCAGCCTCCTGAGTAGCTGGGATTACAGGTGTGTGCCACAACACCTGACTAATTTTTGTATTTTTTTAGTAGGGATGAGGTTTCACCATGTTGGCCAGGCTGGTCTTGAACTCCTGACCTTAAGTGATCTGCTCACCTTGGCCTCCTAAAGTGCTGGGATTACAGACGTGAGCCACCATGCCCAACCCTAAACCATAATTTCTAATCTTGTAGCTAATGTTAATCCTACAAAAGCAATCTAGTCCCCAGGCAAGAAGGTCTGCTTTGGGAAAGGGTTGTTACCATCTTTGTTTAAACCATAAACTATAAACTAAGTTTCTTCCAAAGTTAGTTCAGCCTACGCCCAGGAATGAACAAAGACAGCTTGGAGGTTAGAAGCAAGAATGGACTCGGTTAAGTTAGATCTCTTTCACTGTTGCAGTCATAATTTTGCAAAGTTGTTTTCAATCGCATTCTAGTATGGGTGACATAGTGAGACTCTAATCTTTAAAACAAATAAAAAAGTAGGCAAAATATTTAACAGATATTTTACCAAGAAAGATAAATGGATAGCAAATAAGGACATGAAAAGATTCTCAACATCATTAGCCTTCAGGGAAATGCAAATTAAAACCACAATTTGTACTACATAACTGTTAGGGTGACAATGAAAAATATTTACAAACCAAGTACTGGAAAGGTTGTGGAACAAATGGACCTCTCATGCATTCCTGTTGAGATTGCAAAATGGTATACTAACTCTGCAAAACCATGTGACAGTTTCTTCAAAAGTTAAACATAACATATAACTACCATATATGCAGCTATTCTACTCCTAGTTAGTTACCGTAGATAAATAAAACTTACCTTTACACAAAAACCTATATGCAAATGTTTGTAGTAGCTCTATTTACAAACTCCCCAAGCAGGAAACAACTCAGTTGCCCTTTGATGGGGGAATGGATAAATAAACTGTGATATAGTGATACAATGGAATACTACTCAGCAATAAAAAGGAACTTATTAGTGATACACACAACAACATGGGTAAATCTCAAAGACATTATGCTAAGGAGCCAGTCAAAAAATACTACATAGTGTATGGTTTCAATTACGTCACATTCTGGAAAAGGCAAAACTATAGGGGAGAGAGGAGAAGATCAGTATACCAGGGATTAGAAGAGAAAAGGATGTGATTACAAAGGGATTTAAAAGGGCGTTTTCTGGAGTGATAGAACCATTCTGTATTCTGACTGTGGTGGTTGTTATACAAATCTATACATGTTTTACAACTCATAGCACTGTAGGCTAAAAAAATGTTAAGTTTATGATATGCTAATGTAAGCATTTTTTAAATAAAACACGTCAAGTACATTCATTTAACATAAGAAAATTTGTAAGAGAGTATTGATTTCCATTTGCAGTTAAGGAAACTGACTTCTCCAAGGTTATTCAACCAAAAAATAGATTCTGAAGTAGAACCCACATCTAGAACATTTTTTTTCCTGTTGTTATATGAGAAACAAACCTTCAAAAACCTAAGCCAAATTGTGCATTAGTTAGCATACATTTGATTTCAAGTACGAAAACCCCAATTCAGAGGAGCTGTCCATCTATAAGGACATTTGCTATTTCACATAATGAAGTGCCAAGTGGTAGGGAGGCTCATGAGATGAGGCTGGTTGATTTTGCAACTCAATGATGTCCTAAATGACTAAGATTCCTTCCTTCTTCCACTTAGCCAAGCACAGCTTCCTTCTAAGGCTGCTTCCCCTCATTGTCACAGGGTGGCTACTGGTCTCAGACAGGGATACAAGCTTCTTTGTCCATATCCAGTGGAAAATAGTTAATCAGCAACAATCCCACAGAACTTGGAAGACTTATCTAGTATGTACTACATGCAAATGCTGTGGCTTCTTAGGATCTTAAAGATTCTAGGCAATCAGCTATAAAAATTATTTATGTAACTAGCAACACTCTGAAACAAATCAGAGCTCCTCACTACAGTAATAGCCATATGTCTTGTCTGTATGGATCTCAAATTTGCAGTATTTTTTTGGTAATAGCTATCTATGCACAGGCTCTTAGACACTATACCTGACATTTGGTTAGCATGTTAAAATGTCCAAAGTGCTATAATAACTCATTTTATTTAGTTGGACAGTGAGGACTCTGAGGGTACAAAATGACTTAGCCAAATTCACCATAAGCTAGTGACTGAGCCAGAGGTCACATTTGATCTTCAAACATCATTCTCATCATTCTTTCCTTTATATCACATTGATTCCCTCTTCAGTGCTTGGATTTTACTAGGGAAGCACAGTGGCAATTTCAAAGAAATATTTCAAGTTTATACAGATACTTAAAAGCTCAAAATGTCAGAGAGCTAACATTCTTTATATCCCCAATAGCAAGATTTGGCTATTTGGAATTTTATTCTCAGTAATAGGATAAACGTGAAATCCTTGCATCTCATTAACTTCTCCATCTCCCTTCCCTCAACATCCGATAAATTTTCCTGATAGGTGAGTTCTAATTCCTAAATCTCTCTTGCATCCATCTCCTGTTTTCTATTTCCACAGCCCTAATATGTGCTATCACACGATAACCTCTTTGTCTCTTTGCCTGTTTTATTCACATTGCACTTCTCATACAATGGCCCAAGGTTAACGGTTTCAAAACCCAATGCAAATAATGACATATGTCTTCTTGACTGCCCCAGCTCCAAAACTTTAATAATCTTCCTTTGACTACAGTTTCAATTCTTAACTCGATAATCTGACTTTCAAGGCTAGCAGCAATCTGGCTTTAATATTTTTTTCCAAACCTTGAGACAGTCCTCCTTTCTGGATGGGAGTAGTAGACAGTGGTAATCTGGAACCGGCTCAGTAGCTTGCAAGAGCTATTTTTATACCTCTCTCTTCATCTCCGTGTTCAGTGATGTCACATTAGTAGCTTGAAATTGACAGTGGTGGGAATATTTACACCTTACAAATCAGACTGCTACAATTCAGAGCTTATTTTCTTTGTTTGAGGAGCTAGTTATTAAACATTCACC
Organism: Cacajao melanocephalus; assembly: GCA_963573385.1. Classification (NCBI taxonomy): domain Eukaryota; kingdom Metazoa; phylum Chordata; class Mammalia; order Primates; family Pitheciidae; genus Cacajao; species Cacajao melanocephalus. Next base: position 65,726 of record CAUYLG010063458.1, read on the forward strand.
AGCATACCACTATTTACAGGCTAAGTGGGACTAAACTTGAGAGTGAGGCTGCAATATGGTATTGGGGACCAAGTCGTTGACACAGAAAGCCCAGGTACCAACTCAAAGATAGAAGGGCTGGGGGGAAAAGAACAAGAAGCTGTGTTGCAAAACTGTTGAGAAGGTAGACCTGGGCAAAAGTTGTTTCCAGAAAAACAAACACTAAGGAAGGAATTTGGGTCTAAGTAGTTGATTTGGGAGGTGGTCCCAGGAAGCACTGGTAGGGTAGTGAGGGAAATGAGACAGGGAAGGGAAGGCGGCTAATACAGGGTAGATTGATGAGCAGGTTATTACTGTGGGCAATTGAGGTTCAATTCCACGGGGGACCTTTTAGGGAGCATGTAAAATATGCCTCATAGTTGCCACTGCTATGGTTTGAATGTCACCTGAAAAGCTTATGTTGAAATGTAAGTGGCACTGTGACGGTAGTAAGAGGTGGGACTGTTAAGAGATGTTTAGAACATGAAGGCCTTGTCCTCATTCATAGATTAATGTGGTTATCACAGGAGTGGGTTTTGTTATCAAGAGAATAGGTTGTTACAAAAGCAATTTCAACCATCTCTGTCTCTCACTCTCACTCTCTCTTGCCCTTCTACCTTCTGCCATGGGATGACAATGCACAAAGGCCCTCTGCAGATGCCAGAAGCATGCTCTTGGACTTCCCAGCCTCCAGAACTGTGAGCCAAATCAACTTTTCTTTATAAATTACCCAAGTCTGTGGTATTCTGTTACAGCAACACAAAATGGACTAAGCCACCCACATGAAGAGTGAGGAATATGAGAAGTTTATCCTCAAGAAGATAGCAGTGGGTGTTTGCATTAAGAGTGGCAGGTATGTAGGGGAAGACAGAATGCCAAGGGGATATAAACAGGACACAGACACTCATGGTTTTTTGTCTTCATAGCATGATTGTTGGTGGTGGGGCTTCATTTCTATATTTTATTCTTTTTTAAATTTTTTTATTTTTATTTTTTTTAAGACAGGGTTTCACCATATTGGTCAGGCTGGTCTTGAACTCTTGACCTCAGGTGATCCACCCGCCTCAGCCTCCCAAAGTGCTGGGATTACAGGCGTGAGCCACCGCGCCTGGCGGTGGGGCTTCATTTCAATGGTCAATGATGGAGTGTATTTTTCCAGTTATATATCATTTGTTGTTACCCTACATACTCTATTTGTTCCTTTCTTTAGGTCTACTCACAGTTTCCCTTTTTTGCTACAATATCCTTTGTAGCTCCCTCCAGTTTTGACTATTTTCTGATTCTTGAAATTAATCAAAAATCAGTGCCACTGGCCGGGCGCGGTGGCTCACGCCTGTAATCACAGTACTTTGGGAGGCTGAGGCGGGCGGATCACGAGGTCAAGAGATCGAGACCATCCTGGCCAACATGGTGAAACCCCGTCTCTACTAAAAATACAAAAAAAAATTAGCTGGGCGTGGTGATGCGCGCCTGTAGTCTCAGCTACTCGGGAGGCTGAGGCAGGAGAATTGCTTGAACCCGGGAGGCGGAGGTTGCAGTGAGCCGAGGTCGCGCCACTGCACTCCAGCCTGGCGCCTGGTGACTCTGTCTCAAAAAAAAAAAAAAACAGTGCCACCTTTTCAGGAACCTCATCTAATCCCCACTCCCTGATGATAGAAGTTGGATGAGAGTCAAGTCAAGCTGGAGGTCTCCTGTGGCTTGAAGCAAGGGAGCAGGTAACAAGCCCCTCCCCCTGGTTAAGATGTTTGGGGTCAGAGAACAGAGACAGAAATTGTATTCTGGAGTCATTCCAAATGGTGACCTCTATATGGGAAGGAACTCATCACTCCTGTTTATCACTCTATCTCCCAGAACCCACACAGCACGGATAATTGGCTTATGATGGCTGCACAATTGTTGATGGTGGCAGAGAAAAATGGATGGATGGAAGGCTAGGTGAACAAAGATAACTAGATAGGTAGCCAAACAAGGAACTTCAAATTGAATTAGAGGAATCATGGGGTTAACAAGAGCCCTTGGATGAATTCTGAGGATGAACATCAAAGCCTGTAAAGTAAAACAGACTCCACATATGACACAATCAGCAGAAGTTGGGTAGTTGAAATCTACCCCTCAACAGTGGTGCAATCTTGGCTCACTGCAACCTCCGTCTCCAGGGTTCAAGTGATGCTCATGCCTCAGCCTCCCGAGTAGCTAGGATTACAAGTCCATTGAGATGTCCTACCTTTTGAGATTCAGTGAAATTGCTTTCAACTTCACCCCACTGTGGTGCAGCTCCCTTTTTCAATTTCTCTGGGAGTTACTGGTATCTTAACTTTTTCTTAGTTCCCTCTGGCTTTGAGCTCCTGCCTCTGTAGCGTTGGGAGGGTTTGTGAGTTGCTGTGGCATCTTGAAAATGCTGACTGTACTCTCTAGCATGGAACTGCAGACATTTCTTGATTTCTCTCCAAGCATTACCATTATGAGTTGTGTGTACAGCTAGCACAGGTCAGTGAAGATATGGGGTAAAGCTATGGGCTTTATATTAGCATGTGGTTTGGGTTCTTCTCCCTCAGGCTTCATGCAAACATTCAATTTCCCTCCTGTATTACATGGAACACTTTTGCTCTCTGAACCTATTCAACAAGTGGCCTTGTTTGCCTCTTCAAAGATGCTTTATTATGTTTTCAAATTCACTCTCTCCCTTCTCATCTCTGTGCCTTTGCAAGCAGTTGCTTCTGCCTGGAATATTCTTTCCAAAACGGAAGATTTGACAGAAGTTTGGAAATGTCAGTCTTTCCCCTCACTTCATCTCACATCATTCTCTGTAAGTAGAAGGAAATGGTGTCAATATTTATTCATCTACTAGTATTATGACATCACAAACATCTGGGCTCCTGAGGTGGCCACAGTTGGTTATTAAATAACACTTTTTGGTATTCTGCAAACTTCTAGCAAATATTTACCTGGGTTTGCTAAAGTCATAGAAATTGACCAGAAGAGGCAGCCCTGCCCCTGCCCCTCCTCTCCTTCCTCCTACCCTTCCTACCTTAGAGCTCTCCCTCTTCTCTGAAGCCAGACAATTTTGTCTGGACCTCTCCTATAGGCTTGTATTATGGATATTTGTTTACAAATCATACCACCTTTACTGAACTGTGAAGTCTGCAAAGGTGATGTCATCTTCTCTCTCTGAAACTTCAGTGTAGCCCGGTATCTGAAACAGAATAGTTGGAATCATCCGATTTATAACTGAGGATAAGTGAATAAATGTGAGGTTGCAGACAGCCCCTTAGTGATCTGAATAGGCTGCAAGGGGAGGAGCATATGGTATCCTCACTTCCCACTTCTACTGTGGGCTCCTGCTAGAATTAATAGGCAACTATTTCTTTCCTCTCCTCTCCTCTCCTCTCCTCTCCTCTCCTCTCCTCTCCTCTCCTCTCCTCTCCTCTCCTCTCCTCTTTCTTTCTCTCTTTGTTTCTCTTTCCTTCCTCCCTCCCTCCCTCTCTCTCTTTTCTTTTCTCTTTTCTTTCTTTCTTTCTTTTCTTTCTTTTGAAACAGAGTCTCTATCTCTCAGGCTGCAGTACAATGGTGCAATCTTGGCTCACTGCAACCTCCATCTCCCGGGTTCAAGGGATTCTCATGCCTCAGCCTCCTGAGTAGCTGGGATTACAGGTGTACACCACCAGGCTAGGCTAATTTTTGTATTTTTAGTAGACACAGGGTTTCACCATGTTGGTTAGGCTTGTCTCCAACTCCTGGGCTCAAGTGATCCACCTGCCTCGGCCTCCCAAAGTGCTGAGATTATAGGTGTCAGCCACAGCCCCCAGCCAGCAACTATTTCTTTATTGAAGACTTATGTGCAAGGCACAAGGGGAGCTCCAGGACTGAGATATTTTTACTATACCTTCTCTATCTTCTTGCACCCCAAAAATAGTTTCCAGAGGACTACTTTCTATTTGTTTTTGTGGAAAGACTGGCAATTAGAAGTAGAAAAGTGAAATAATTGAAAATAGTACTACTTATGGCTGTTTTTGCAGTGCTAATTTGCATTTTCTAAATGAGTTACTTCTATGTATCTTCACAGCAGGCAGTACTGCAGTGCCTTGCATATATTATATGCTCAATGAGTACTTGTAAATTTATTTTGTACATGCATGTGACAGTATAAATATATTATGAAAAATGAGGAGGCTGGGCACGAAAAGAGTCAGGATTTCTTCTACAAAAATACACAGTAGTAGAGCTTGGCATAAAATTCAAATGCTCTTGCACTCTGCCCTGTGGTATCTCTCACCAGGGAACTTTGATAAGGAAGCTGAAAGGTGATATTACCTTTGCTCCCTCACTGCAACTGAACACATTTCTTAGTTTTTAGGTGGCCTCCGCTGGCTAACTTGCTGTGGAGTTTTCAAGAGCATAGAATCATCCTTTTCACTGTTAAAAGAAGATGCTGTTTAATCTGAGGGTCCTGTTGAACAATGCAGCTTTTAGAAATGGTCACAACTTCATGGTTCGAAATTTTCGGTAAGTGATGGTCAGAGATTTGGGGTTGATTTAGGAACCGTGGTGATGCATAACATTATGTTCCGCAGTAAGGCCTCTTTCTGCAGAGTGTGGTGCCACACTCTGCTTAACTCTTATTTGAGACAGTTGCCTCTAATTCCAGTGGAGCTTTCATTTCTCAGTTGTTCTGTAATCAGATTTCATCGTGTACTGTAGGGGAAGCCACCCACGGCAGGTATAACAGACTAAACGTTCTTGACATCTTCCTTTTGTGTACATTCCAAACAAGCAAGTAGCTGAAGGAAATTAGGGGAAGTAATTTACACAGGGCCTTCAGCTTGTATTTGGGCTTGCTAGAAAATGATATTTCACTCTAGGGTGTTGAGACTAATCAGTTCCTTTGAAAAAACAGACTCCAAATAGCAACTAATAAATACTGACAAAGCTGCTGCAAAGAAGCCTTATATGTGATGGGGATAATGATATTTTTAAACAAAATACGAGTTTGAAAACCATCCCTGAAATGTTTGCTGGCATGTGCAAAGCAGGCTGTCTCCAAAGAATTCATTATAAAAGTTTACATCCTGTTTACAAGCATTGCACATGTTGTTGAAGATGGCATGAAGTGTGTCAGTGGGGAAGGGGAAAGAGAAGGGGACGGGAACAGGGGATATGAGTTAGCTGGGTAAGCAAGGCCATCAGGTGGAGACATCACTACCAGAAGGCTTCTAGAACAGTTTCTTGTGAATAATCAGAATTTCCACAGAGCTTCTTTATAACCTAAAACAACCTCCCTGACTTTCTTAAGGAAGAAGCTTTTGGTCTGAAGTTTCCTTCTATTGTTAGAAAGTGGACCTGTGACAGTGGCCCTGCGTATCCCTTCTCTGGACCATATGACAGTTCTAGGTTCTCTGGACTCCACCATTGGCACTACTCCTTTAGTGAATATAAGGCTCTCAGAAGAGAGCCTAATACCTAAGTATTATGGGCTTAATTTATAATATCATTTAAGGTGTCATTCTGGCTCTGAGGTCTATAGGTGAGACCTCAGAGCCATGGAATAATGCCTTGTCTTATTTTATTTTGGGAGGAAATGTCATTTTTATTTCTTAAACAGCTCAAATATTCAATTGAAATTGTTTCACTTCTCTTATTTTAAGCATAAGGGAAATAAAGCCCAGAATGATTATGGGGCTTACCAATTAGTGCCAGTTGGACTAGATAACAACCTGGAGAAAAGTCTAAAGAACTAGGTTCAAGGCCTACCATTACCCTTCCTGGCTATATGACCTTAAACAAGTCACTCAACTTTTCAGCAATGTTGTTTCACCTATAAAATGGAAAAAAGGTTAATACCTGTTCTGCCTACATTACAGGGTGGTCCAATCATTCAGTCAACAAATAATTGAACATCTACCTTGTGCCATGTTCTATCAAGGAGTTGGAGATATACTAGTAAATAAAATAAAAATATACTTTACTCCAGCTACATGAAGTCATAGTCTAGTGATAATCAATGAGATAATGTATATGAAACCTTAAAAGTGACAGACCAATATTCATTATTTATTTTAGTATTCCATTACGCTGAGTTACATCAGATAAAAATATGATGAAATTTTATTCCATAGTTTTTAACAAGACATCATCACTGAGTTGAAAAGATCCATCCAACTTAATGAATAACCAAAGTCTGGAACTTAAACTTATACTGTTCTTTGAAAATTACAGTGATAATTGATTTTTAAAACACTTCTTATGGGTTAAATATTGCAAGTAAAATCTCTTCCAAGGAGTTGGGCTTTTGTGTGTGTGTGTGTGTGTGTGTGTGTGTGTGTGTGTGTGTATTTACTAATACACTACTGTCTATATCCAGTAGCCAGACTACATTTCTAAACATCCTAGTGAGCTATTTCTTACAGTGAATGGGAGCTGGCGCAAAAGTGCGGCTAAAGCAGCCCAAATCCAAACGTGTTATTTGAAAATGTGAAAGCCTCAAGTCACCCATGTTGCTCGAAACTCAATAGCATGAATCTCTATTGAAAAATGAGATAATGTTCAAATGGTTTCGACATGCATTCTCACGTGGCATAGGTATTTTTCTTTCCTACTGTATTAGTTCGTTGCACTACCTGTAGGCTACATAAAATCAGAATTTCTGATCTCCAATAAGACGTGTAACCTTTGACAAAGCCCTCAACAACAGAGAAAAACTCCCTGTCAGCTCTACCTGTTCTATATTTTTACTCTGATTTTCAGTGTTTCACAGGGATTCACATTCTTTTTTTCTCCCATATTTCTTGGGAAAGGTGGAGAGCCCCTGTTAAGTAACATACCATGTGAGTTTACTACTCCAGAGTAATAGGAAATATATGGTTAGAGTTTGATAGTGCCACAAAATGGGAATCACAGTTTTGAAGTGAGCAGCCGTATTGCCATGGACATGAAAAAATAATAGGTTAAGTGAGGCTGAAGCCATCCACACAGCCCATGGATCAATCACTTTTAGTCAGTTAATTTTTTTAAACAAAATCAATAGGATCAGAAACCAAGACTGCTGAAAACACCCAATTCACAGGCTTTCCATGTCATAAACAAGGCTCTAAAGGCTTGCTGTGTTTGGATAATAGAGAATGTCCTATGATTTGTTGTCTATTAGGGAAACCACTTAGAGCTTTTTAAGAAACGACTTAAAAAACTCTTTCTTTATCAGAAAAAACCAATTTGCAAGCACAGTTCAATTTCATCTCACAAACAGAAATTTCTTCAGAGAATATTGAGCTAAGCTACCCAATTCTGTGGAGGTTATGGATTGGAGCTAGAGGTGACTAGTTTTCAGGTATTTCATTTCAGACCTCTATAAGGGTTCAAATAACTGATTATGTTCCCCCCTTCATCTCTCACACATGCCCATCCATACACACATGGACATACAGACAACGTGTTATAAGACATTCATGTTCACGCATAGAGGAGAGAAAACAGTGCACTTTGATTATTCACAATGTCAAAACTTAATATGAATGCCTTTAAAAAACATCAACTCGGCCAAGTGCGGTGGTTTACGCTTGCAATCCCAGCACTTTGGGAGGCTGAAGTGGGTGGATCATCTGAGGTCAGGAGTTCAAGACCAGTCTGGCCAACATGGTGAAACCGCATCTCTAGTAAAAGTAAAAATAAAAATAAATTAGCTGGGCCTGGTGGCGCACATCTGTAATCCCAGCTACTCAGGAGGCTGAGGCAGAAGAATCGCTTGAACTTGGGAGGCGGATGTTGCAGTGAGCCGAGATCACACCAATGCACTACAGCCTGGGCGAAAGAACGAGAATCTGTCTCAAAAAAAAAAAAATCGCTTCACTTCAGAAAACCATACAAGAGATGGCACCAAAAATTGAATGGGGTCATGATGTTTTCCTTCGCCACCAGTGGAATTTGTTTCCTGGTTTATATTTAGTAATTTAACTTAGATAAAAGAAGCCACTGATTTTTGACAGTTTCAGGTTTCCAGACCTTTAATAGTAGGTCTGCAGAAATCTAGCCTTCGTCTGAATTCTTCAGTTTTCAGATGGGAAGTTTCACAATTTTAGAATATGAATGATCTAAGGTATCTTAGAAACCACTAGTCACTCAGTGATCAATAATAATGTTCTTGTCAAATGACCAGGAAAGGTTAGGCTCGCAGACACTTTGAAGGATGAGGAGGAGCGGAATTTATTGGGTGAAAAGGAAAAAACTCAGCAAAGCCAGAGGGGTTCCTGTTAACAGGCCACCATCTCGTAGACTGAATGACAGGAACAGGAGAGGCCCGGCTCCTCCCCACCTGCGAACTTCCCCGAAGCCCCACCCTGTCCTCCCAGGTGCATTATTCAGAAAGAATCAGTCAGTCGGGGGAGTGGGGGGAAAGGGCGGGCCTCATCCAGAACAAGCAGTCCTGTTTTTCAGCCTACAGGCTGTTTTAAGCTTGACCATGGGGTTTTGCTGGGGGTTGGGGGGCCCTTGGCTGCCTCCTGACTCTATCAGTAATTTATATCACATATGCGTATGTGGCAACAGTGAGGAGGGTTTCAAGTAAATTTTTATTAATACATTATTCTTATTATTATTCATAGGAAAGTAAGTAAATTTGGAAATAATTTGTGAGCTTTTTTCACATCAGTGGAATCAGTGCAAAGGTTTTCTCTGGTGAAAATAAAGCTCCTTTCTGTTGCATGCATTCTAATATGCCTTTTTGAGAAGGAAAGAAGGGGATAGAATTAAAGTTAGGCCACTGAAAATTCACGTGGCCCCAGTTTACAAACTTCATGAGTGTGGGGTAAGACATAGACACAGAGAATCGCTGATTTCGTTCAGTTTCTTAAATTTTCAGATGAAGAATTGGGACTTGAGATGGCAAATAACTTTCCCAAAGCCATTGTTTATTTCTAAATCTGGACTGAACTAGGACTACAATTCAAATATTTAAAGCCACTGGTCTTTTCATTTCATTGCTTGTATTACTTCGATTCCTTCACATTGATCAAGTTGGCCAATCTACCTTTGCTTAATAATTATTTTTTAGGTACAGCCAGAATACCTCAGTAAAGACACACACACACACACACACACACACACACACACACACAAGAAAATATGCCTTAGCTCTTGCATTAATGCAAGGTGAAAGAAACATAAAAATCTCAGGCATAAGGCCCATTGGCCCCCTCTTACATCTCCAGAAGTTAAAGTCTTTCTCTCAAATTGTCCATGGGGATCAGAGTATCATTTAACACTGAATTTTTTCCTACTCTGGCAAAATCAGTTTCTGACTGACCACATTTTACTCAAATCAAGCACTTTCTCTTCCAATAAAATACAATTATATCAGGGAATACATCCAAGTCTCTCCCATCCCCCAGTTTACCAGAGTTGGAAAATGCAGACACTGGCAATGAAAGGCTTCATTCTGCCAGTAGCAAATACTCTTCCATTTTCTAGCTAGGAAGATATTTGAGTAAAGTTAATACAAGGATCTCTTATTACCTTGGCTTAGCTTCTTAGCATTCAGTGATTTGGGGTTAAGAAATCTCTGTAATTATTTTTTCAAGGAATAAAATGAATGTAAAGAACTAGTCTTACTTTTTTCAAAGGCTCTGGCTCTGACCAGACTGCAGTGACAGTTTTGGTGGAATATTTGTACGTGCTTCCCATTGTTCCCCACAACATTACATCCTCCCTCTTATGTGCAGGCTGAAGAATAATAATGTGGTTTATGTCTAGTGTACCAAGGAGATTTCTTGTTTGCTCTGATTTACTTCTTGTACACTTTGGTACAAGAAAAGCAAACATTTTACAGGAGACTCAGATAATGTATTTGGCCCTGGTTCTGGTGCTTGTGAACCAGAGCAGGCTGTCTCTTATTGAGGAATGAGGTCTCTAGGGGAACTTAATAGCCATTGATGGGCAGCAGTCTTACCTGGCTAATTCAAGCGAGGCTTTATCACCCAAAAGCAAGAAAATGCTCGATACAGACCAGAAACAAAAAAGAGAGGCCTACGTCAGAACTGTTTTAATGTGGTGAAATTGTGGAACTCTTCTAATTTTTATGTAGATTAGGAAAGAGATGCAGCAGCTCCATTTGGAGCCAAGGGGCGGTCTATGAGGAAACAGTAAACAGGATAGGAATTTAAACTGGGACCATTGTGTTTGCTTTCCTTTCAGTGATAAATTTTCCTGGTCAGTTCTTGATTATCTATGAAAAACAGCTCTTTTTCCCAAGCTAACATTTCCTGCCCCACCTCCTGGATAGAATTGAGAAAGGTGGTAACTAGGCTAATGATTTTTCAGTGGTATAAACAGCACGACACCCCTCACTAGCTGTAGTGCAATTTCTTTTCTGAGATGGAGTCTCCCTCTGTGGCCCAGGCTGGAGTGCAATGGCACGATCTTGGCTTACCGCAACCTCCGCCTCCCAAGTTCAAGCGGTTCTCCTGCCTCAGCCTCCCAAGTAGCTGGGATTACAGGCATCTGCCACCATGCCCAGCTAATTTTTGTATTTTTAGTAGAGATGGGGTTTCACCATGTTGGCCAGGCTGGTCTAGAACTCCTGACCTCAAGTGATTCACCCGCTTTGGCCTCCCAAAGTGCTTGGATTATAGGCGTGAGCCACCATGCCCAGCCTGAATTTTTTCTTATACAAATTGATTTACTTCTGCCCTACAGACCTACTATCATTTATTCATTTACTTAAAGAAATATTTATTGAGGCCAGGTGTGGTGGCTCACGCCTGTAATCCCAGTAATTTGGGAGGCCAAGGCGGGCAGATCACTTGAGGTCAGTTTGAGACCAGCCTGACCAACATGGTGAAACCCCATCTCTACTAAAAATACAAAAATTAGCCTGGCATGGTGGCACGTGCCTGTGGTCCCAGCTACTAGGGAGGCTGAGCCAGGAGAATCGCTTGAAACTGGAAGGTGGCTGCAGTGAGCCGAGATCTCACCACTGCACTCCAGCCTGGGTGACAGAGCAAGATGCTGTCTCAAAAATATAAAGTAATATGTAATATTTATTGAATGCCTACTATATTCCAAGCACTGTACTAAGCACTGGGTATATATTAGTGAATAAAACAGGAAAGCCCCTGATCACATATAATCCAGTGAGAAGAGTAAATTTAAGCATTAAGTAGACACATAAATGCATATTAGATTTTTTATAAGTATTACGAACAAAATGAAGGTAAAGTGAAGACTACTTAGACAGTACAGTCAGGGAAGTAATCTCATAGGAGGTGATATTTAAGCTTACAGCCTGAGAATGAGAAGGAGGCAGCTTTGAAAGCCGAGGAGAGAGTGTTCTGGACAGAGGGAATGGTATATCAAAGAGTCCTGTGATGAGAAAGCTTTTAGAGTTCAGGCAGCCCTTCCTTTGCAAGATCCCAATGTACACGAATTTCTATTACCACAGTTTAGTTAATAACACTAGGCCACTACGAACGCAGCTCAAATTTCTTTCAACATGTTGGAGATTGGTCACTGTACATCTGTCATTCAGTTTGCATATATATAGCAAAGAGTATAGCTGTGCAGCCTCCTTTTCTCACAGTGATATACCCATGGACATCTTACAAAAATGGATCATGACAGTGCAGCACATGAAAGTACAGCAGAGATGGCCAGGTACGGTGGCTCACACCTGTAATCCCAGCACTTGGGGGGGCTGAGGCAGGCGGATCACCTGAGGTCAGGAGTTTGAGACCATTCTGGTCAACATGGTAAACCCTGTCTCTACTAAAAACTACAAAAATTAGCCAAGCGTGGTGGCAGACACCTGTAATCTCAGCTACTCTGGAGGCTTAGGCGAGAGAATCGCTTGAACCTGGGAGACAGAGGTTGCAGTGAGCCGAGATTGTGCCACTGTGCTCCAGCTTGGGCAGCAGAGCGAGACTCCGATTCAAAGAAAAGAAAATGCGATAGCAGTGGAAGTTAAATTTGAATTGAATGTAAACTGAGTTCTGCAAGAAATAGTTGACTATAGAATTGTTACCCTGCTGCTGTTTGAAAGGCTCTAGATATACAGCCAGAGGCACTTAGTGAAGACAAAGTTATTGACATAACTGCAGAAAGTGGTTGTGACAAAAAGGATGAAGATGTCCCAGGGGAAGTAACACCAGCAAAACGCTTCACATTAAAGGAACTCTCAGAGATATTACACCTCGTTGAAAGTGTAAAGGAAAATGTTAAAAGTTTATCTAAACTTAGAAAAAATTATGACAGTTTACCAAAACAGAAAAGATGCTTGCTCTATATTATAAGTTCTATGATGAGAAGGTAAGCACTGTACAAATCACTTTTGATAGAATTTTTACAAGGAAATAAAGCATTATAATTCTCAATGTTTTTAATGTTTTAAATCACAATACACTAAAAAATACATCAGTTTTACTATTTTTCACTTCCCTGTACATTTATAACGGACAATAAAAGTTTTTAATGTTTTGACGATTTTTTAAAAGTCACAGAACAATTATGACTTTCCCACTATATATTAAGCTTACTTTGCATGGTTTCAGATTTAATAGCTATTCACAGTCCCACACACTACTATGCAAACTAAAAACTACCTGTGTTAAAAAAAAAAAAAAAGCTTTGGAGGACATTATGCTAAGTGAAATAAGCCATGAAGGACAAATACTACATGATTTCACTTATATAAGGATCAAAAATATCCAGACTCATAGATTCTAATTTAAAACATTAGACAATAGTGGTTATCAGAGGCTGGGAGTGTGGGAAATGGAGAGGTTTTCTATGGATATAAACTTTTGATTATTCTAGATGAATAAATCCTAGAGATCCGCTGTGCAATATAGCGCCTATAGTTACCAATATGGTGTTGTGCAGTTCAAAATTTGTTAGGAGACTAGATCTCATGTTAAGGGTCCTTACTACAAAACCAACTAGCACACAAAAACACAAGGGGTCACAAGGAAACCTTGGGGTGGGGGAAGCTTATCTGCTAACATTTATTGGAGATGTAATCCAAGGGCAGCGAGAGTGAGGGCAACGTTATCAGCTGCTGCCGTGGAAAGCCTAGAGTCAGAAAGAGAGATTTTTCTGATCACCTGTAGTCCAAGGGAAAAATAGTGAAATAAAGTTTTTGTTCTATATACATTTGAAAATCAAAGGCCTTGACAAAAAGGAAAGGTTCAAGCAGGATGTTTGTGGGTTTTTTCTACCTTCATATTCAAATTTTTTGTCAGTGGAGAAATAGAAAAAGCAGCATCTCACAATGCAACCCCCACAGTGGAACGTTAACCCTAACCCTAACCACAAGCTTAATTCCACTTCCAACTTAGAAACTTCTAAGTGTGTAGGACAAAATCTGAGGAAGCCCCAGAAGCTTGTTATTTCCTCCAGTCTGTCTTCTACTGGGGGTAATAAGAACTGGAAT
>CAUYLG010063461.1:0-52123 GCA_963573385.1 Cacajao melanocephalus
CATGCACATGTACGTGTATATGTATAGGGGAGAACTTTACTTTCTGTTATTGGTTTTAGTCCCTATTGACTAATGCCCACCTGATCCCAAATACTAATGCTTGGAAATAAAAATAATTCCAGCATCATAATCAGAACTCTAATCAGCCCCAGCTGAATGCTAAATGAGATTGGAACAGGGTACCTTTCTTAGATATAGTGTTGCATTTTATCCAGGGGTCTCCAAGGTAGTCATGCATTGTTTGACGTGTTAAGGCAGTGCAGTAGCAAAGTGTAATAGATTATAAAGGAGGAAGTCTGGGCTCCAGCTACTGATCCTCCACTGATTTACTGGGGAAGTCATTTTCCTTCTCCCTTTCTGGTCCTCAGTCTCGCCATCTGCAAAGTGGTGCTCTGTAACCAGTGCAAAGTTTTTTGATTTGTGTTCCCCAGAGTCTCAGAGCTCTAGGCATTACTCCCGAGAGAGGGACTGGCTCTTCTGATCAGTTGAGTATGGAATAGAAAGATGAGTAGACTACAAGACAGGAGCTTCTAAGGTAGATGCCTCCAACTGTGTCTATGAGAGAGCTCACCTTCCATCATCGCTCCACTGTTTTGCTCCAACTGGGGGGACCAAGCTCTGTAAATCACCAATAAAAGCAACTACTATAATTAGATCCATCATGGGTGAGCAGGTGGCCTTCAGTCTCTCTTCCTGGAGGGCTGGAAGCTTACCATCTGCTTGTTTCCCATAAAAGAATTTCCCTTTGCCCTCTTGGCTCCCCGGGCAAAGCTCACTTGATTCAAAGAAAGCTGGGGCAGCCTCTAGAGAAGAGGAATGAGGAAATAATGAAGAGATACAATGAGAAGAAGAAAGACTCTAGGGCTTGGAACTACTGTACCTGTAGTAAAGAATCCTGAGGTGTGGGACAGCTGTCTGTAGGACAGCTCTCTTTCAACCAGCTATTGAAAGGCCTGAGAATATAATTCACTTCCTTCATAACTTCAGTGCAGTTACTTCCACCCAACTCATTTTAATCCAGTCTATCCATCCATTCACCCACCTAGTCATCCATCCATCCATCCATCCATCCATCAATCCATCCACTCAACTACCCACCCACCCACTCAACTATCCATCCATCCACTCACCCACTCAATTATCTGTCCATCTATCCACCCACCCACTTATCCATCATTCATCCATCCATTCACTTACCCACTTATTCATCCATCCATCAGTCCACTCACCTACCAAAATATCCATCATCCACCATCCATCCATGCATTTCTTCATTCATGCATTCACCTACCCATTTATTCACTCACTCATTTAATTCAACCATTTTCTCTTTCCCTCTCTCTCATATCATTTATTCCTTAACCATTCCATAAACATTTGTTGAGCACCTACTATGTATCTGGAAATGTAGATGAGAATAAACTCCTCAGGCAACTCATAGTCCCAATGCTGTAAGTAGACATGCAAAAGTCTGAGAAGTGATTGTAATACAGGCAGGAGCAAAGTGCTATTAGAGTTTCAAAAGGGGAGAGAGTTTAGGAAGGTGAACCAAAGAGGGCTTTGAGAAGGCAATAAAAATGAACTGACTCCTGAAGAAGAAGTTTAGCTTCATCAGCTGGACAAGTGGGACAAGAGATTATTTTTTGGATACATTTTCAACTTGGGGAGCTGAAGTCGTGCTCATCCTTAATAGATAATATTAGCTCTACTCTCCTTTCTCCCTCCTTCCAAGACTAAAAAAAAAGTCTAGATTATTCATCTCAAATTTCTAGGTTGATGAAATTCAGGTTTAATTCAACAACTGATTTTTCTTGTTCAAAACATTGGATGGGAAGAAAATTCAAATAAAAGTCACAGAAGCTCATAGCAGGAAGTTACCTTAACCCAACCTGTCTCTGTGTGGCATCTCCTTTAAGTTAGAACTCAACATACCATTCACAAGCTATTCATTTTGTTGAGAGGCCAGGGTGTGTGTGTGTGTGTGTGTGTGTGTGTGTGTGTGTGTATGTGAGAGAGAGAGAGAGAGTGTGTGTAGGCACACATGTTTCTGAGCTGATTTTGTTTTATACAATCAGACTGTTTCTTTTGATTTGGAACTATCTTGCCAAGGGTGTCTTATGTGCTAGCATTGTCACATTGTCACAGAGCTTGACACTTATGTACTCAACATTCATCAAATATTCCATTCATCAAATATTCATTAAGCTGCTTCTATCTCCTAGGCCCAGCACTAGATGCTGATGGTAATACAAAGAGGAACAAGACAGGGTTCTTCCTCTTAACCCATAGTCTAGTCCAAGAGGCAGCAAAATTTTTCTGTAAAGGGGTGGATAGAAAATATTTTAGGCTTTGTGGACATATGGTCTTTGTCGTAGTTATTTAATTCTGCTCCTGTAGTGCAAAAGCAGCTGTAGCTAATATGTAAAACAAGGGACATAGCTGTGTTCTAATAAAACTTTATTTACCAAAACAGACTTTATTCTTCTCTCAGGTGTAGTTTCTGACTCCTTGCCTAATGGAGGGTGGGCACACAAGTAACTAACAATGATGAAATAGCCTATTATGGGAGCTCAGAGTTGAGCCTCAATGCAGGCTCGGATAATGGAGAAGACCGCCTGGAGGAGGTGATATGTAATCCTAGACTTGACAGGTGAGTGAAGTTGGCAGGGTGAGGAAGCTGGGGTGGGGAGGACCCTCTAGGCACAGTACACAGCCTGCAAAGAAGTCTAAAGGCAAAGGAGATCTGAGTGGTCTGGGGGATGCAATGGACTGGGTTGGCAAGGTGAACAGAGCAAGACAGGAAAGGATCTTGTAAAACAAGGACATGGCACACCACTGACGGGTTTTCGGCATCTTGTTCTATTTGGTCTTACTTAAAAGACTTAACTGTGCCATCTCAGCAGGCCTCTGAGGTGGCATCTTGCCACAGGGCCTCTGTGGCACTCATGGGATGGATGTGTAGCTCTGGATTGGGTGGTTTGGTTTTCCTCCCTCACCCTGACCTGTGAGGGTCCCTAGGCAGCCTGTGCCTGGTTCAGGAGGCAGGCCACTCAGGATAGCTGCTGAATGAGACACAGTTTAGGAAGAAACAGAGGGAAAACAAAAATAGGAATGGATATGGAGTTGGGATAAAAAATGATGCTTACTTAGGCCAAAGCTATATCCTTTATTTCTTTAGTTTTGAGATGGAGTTTCCCTCTTGTCTTCTAGGCTGGAGTGCAGTGGCACGATCTTGGCTCACTGCAATCTCTACCTATTGGGTCAAGTGATTCTCCTGCCTCAGCCTCCTGACTAGCTGGGATTACAGGCGCCCACCACCATGCCTGGCTAGTTTCTGTATTTTTGGTAGAGATGGGGTTTTGCCATGTTGGCCAGGCTGGTCTTGAACTCCTGACCTCAAGTCATCCACCCATCTTGGCCTTCCAAAGTGCTGGGATTACAGGTGTGAGCCACTGCACCCAGCCCAAAGCTACATGCTTGCAGGCATTGTGGAGAGGGTCAAATGCTGTAATATGTATGAATTTTAGGCTAGTCAATGCTTAAGAGTAATAAAAGCTAAGATACTGTCATGCTCCTCCCCTCCCCTGCTCTTCGCTCTCTTCCTCTCTCATCTTCTCTCCTATTAACTGGCCTTATAAACCAAAATTACTGAGTGTTCTTTGTTGTTGGCATCCAGTGGGCAGTGGCCAGAGATGCAGCTAAACATACTGTAACGCACAGGACAGCACCACAACACAGAATTATGCAGCCCCAAACGTCAATAGTGCTGAGGTTGAGAAACCTGCTCTCATCCCATCTTCCCACCGCCTACGGCTCAGCATCCTAACTCAACCATTAATCAATGAACGTGCTTCCGCATCTACGCATCTTTGCTTTCCTTTATCTTGATCACTCTTTGTCTCTCTCTGGGCTCTGACACCCTTGTACCCACCCCTAGGGCCCGTTTCGTGGGCCTCTACTTCCAGGAAAAGCTATGGGGTTCCCCTGGGTTGGAATTAATTGCTTCCTTCTTGTGGAGCTCATGGGACTTCATTCATATCAGTCACAACCCTCACAACATAACAATGTTGTAAGTATTAGTATTATAGCATATGTATATGTTAAGCCCCTTCCCCTACTCATTTCTGAGCTTCTTTAGTAAAGAAACAGGATCTTGTTCGTCTCATACCCTTTTGCTCAAGATAATGTGTCTGCTGAATGGATGAATAAAATATTCAACATTATAAATGTGCAAAATATTCCCGCTTTTAAGATAAATACTCTGAGCTGGCATGCAAACCCACATATTTTTCCACTTGTTCCTCATCTGCCCCATCTTTCAGGCAAATTTTATGCAGGCAACCTTCAAACTTTTCTGAAACTCAGAAATGATTTGTGTTTGTGATTCAATTTTAATTTCATATCTTCAGCATTTTTACATTCAGTAACATTTTCCGTTTTGCAGTAAATCTACCAATGCAGCTTGAACACATTTCCCCCCTGCTCCTCCCCATGATACTGCCACCAATCAAGGGCTTTCTTTTATGAGAATGGAGGTGAATGCTTCTTGTGTGTGTCTGCCAACGTCTTATTCGCATTCGAACCATGATTCTCTCTTACTGGAGCTTCATTGACCCCCCATGGAGCAATTGAGGCCCTCTGAACCCAAAAATCTGAGTTAGTCTCATCATTGCTGTATCTCTAGTGCCTTGTGTGGCACTCAGCTTATAACAGGTGCTTACTGAATACTTGTTGAATGGATACTAAACAAGTGAGCTGTGCTTAAGCTGCTTTGGTTTGCAAGACCAAGATTATTTGAGAATTGGAGAAGTAGTGGAGAGAACACAGACCATTGGTCATATTAACGTGAAGTCTAGCCCCAACTGTGCTACTTATTATATATGTGCCCTTGGGCATGTAAGCCTCAGTTTCCCCTTCTTCTCATGGTCCTACTTCTTACCTATCTCTTAGGGTTGTTGTAGCAAGTAAAATAATCAGCACATAGTATGCTATCCAATAAGTACCATCTATTAATAATAATAGGACATGCAGCTGGGGTGGATCATTGCAGGGAATTGATCAGATATTGGGAGCCATTCGGGTAAGTACAGTCACTGCTGCAGTTAGGGACTTTTGTAGCTCCTCCTGTAACGCACTGTTCCTGGTTTCTCAGGATTCCCTCCTCATTTGGGTTCCAGTCATGTAGGCCTGAAATTCAATGTGCAGAGGGAAGCTCAAACCAATTCATGATGTGTATCCAGAGGAGCCCTGGATGTTGGAGGCAGAGAATTTAGAGAAACCTGACTCATCATACCCCACATGCAGAGAAGCCTGAGGTTCATACAGGTGAAGTGACTTGGCCCAGGACATCCAGTGAGTCAGGGATGCCTCAACTTGATCTGAGATCTCCTGATTTCTAAGCCTTTGCTCCTTTTTCTGCACTGAGAGGCTAGTAGTTTACATTTTGTGCTTTAGTGACCAAAGCACAAATGCTGTTAGAGTTGAGCCTATGGAGATCCACATAGCACCTTTTCCTGAAGCATTCAATTAAGTCTCTGATTCAGCTCTCTGAGGCCTGACAGCCCCTCATGAGAATGGGGTATGCAGGAGAAGCACTTCCAGATTTCTCAGAGCAATGCCTTAAAAAAGCAGCTCTGGCCCTGGCTTGGATGTCCTTGTGCTGCAAGGTCAGCTTCTCAAACAGGAGAGTCTTTGATGGCAGAGCTGCTTGTCTGCAGGAAAATATCAGCTCCTACAATCAACCCAGCCTCAGGGCACTTGGCTTCTCTCTGCCATGTCCTCAGTCCTTATTCAGAGAAGGAAGTGTTCTTTATGCTCAGAGTCTGAGATTTTGGCTTACTGAGAGGCCTGGTACTTAACAGAGAGTCTTGAAAGCCAGGCTGTCCCGGTTCAAAGTCTGGCTCCACTACATTTAGCGGGGTGAGCACTGGCAGGTCATTCAGTCTCTCTGCATCTCAGTTTCCTCATCCATAAAATGGGGCACTCCTCCTAGGGTTGCTGTGAGAATTAAGTAAATTAAAGACAAATGGTGCCTAGAAGAATCTTTGGCACATAGTAAGTGCTCAATAAATACCACCTATTATTACTAAACATAGGTGCTCAATTCCACCTTGATTCATGTTCCCAGCCCTGCTTCTCATTTTATTGCATTTTTGTGATTACTATAGAAATCCAAGCAAAAAGAAGTGCTGATCTTTCTGGTGAAGCCCTGTGTAACTCTGGGTGAGTTACTTGACTGCCCTGAGCCATAATATCCTATCAGACAAATAAATATAATACCCATACTGATAGCTTTTGGTTGCCACATATTCATTTTTAGGACAAACTGGGCTTTGGGGGCATTTGCACGGATGCCCATACACCACTTCTTCCATAGAAGTTTGGGTTTTTGTGTATCAGGGGCTGCAAGGCCATCTCCAGCTCGTGTGGTGATGACCCCCTGGCAGAAATTCCTTTCTAGGAGGGTTTCTGTCTTTGCCTTTGCAGCAGGGTTTGTGCCAAGGACTTTAATATTTTATTGCATTTTTGTGATTACTATAGAAAACCAAGCAAAAAGAAGAAGTGCTGATCTTGCTGGTGAAGAAACATGAGTCTCATAAGCTAAATACAACTGAGACAAAGAAAGAAATGAGAAGATAAAATCATAAAAGCCACCTAACACAGCAAATCTTTAACTTTTAGCAGGATGATCTTTGGGTTTAGCTTATTTCCCATTGCTCAGTTGTGAAAGAAAAGAATAAAATTAAAAGACATGTATTTAAATAGAAATACATGGTCGAAGATTGCATCAGAAAAATGAGGTTACATTTAAGATCGTATACAGATGTTATCTTTTCCTCCCCCAACATTGGAATTATTTGAATTCTGTACACATTTTTTAAATTGTGCATTATATATGTAGGGAGGGCTGGTGATCACTGTGTGTGTTAAAGACATGGTACATAGAGGTGTCTCATGATGGTGATCACAATTATTATTCTTATTTTTGAGATGGAGTCTTGGTCTGTTGCCAGGCTGGAGTGCAGTGGCATGATCTCGGCTCACTGCAACCTCTGTCACCTGGGTTCAAGTGATTCTCCTGCTCCTGCCTCAGCTGCCTCAGCCTCCCAAGTAGCTGGGATTATAGGCATGTGCCACCATGCCTGGCTAATTTTTGTATTTTAGTAGAGACAGGGTTTCACCATGTTGGCCAGGATGGTCTCTATCTCCTGACCTTGTGATTCACCCACCTTGGCCTCCAAAAGTATTGGGATTACAGGCATGAGCCACAGTGCCCAGCCCACAATTATTATTCTTAAGGTTGTCTGAGAAGATTTTGAGTTGACTGAGTCTAGACAGAAAGCATTAGAACATCAGTCATCATCCTAGCAATTCAGAAATTAAGTCTGGCATCCCTGATGAGCGTTCCCTCAACTTCTGCTTGTGTACGCTGACTCTTTTGGAGTCCCTTGTCTGCTCCTGCAGTCTGTTCTCTTTTTAGGTGTGGTTGAGTGCACCTACTACGTGTCAGCATATTTCCCTGGGAGTTTCTACCCACTAGTGGTCTTCAAGCCCTGTGTGGACCCACAGAATTAATAAAGTCCCTTTTGCACATGAAAGGGCACCCAGGTGGCCTCCCCATCCCTTCATAACTCATTCATTCACAAACATTTCCTGAACACCTACTGTGTGCTGGCCTCTGAGATGGACCTTAGAGGAGTTCCAGGGCCCATGAGAGAGACAGATAATTACAATACGGATTTATAATGACAGGGGAATTTTAAGCTGAAAAAATAAGAAGGGGAGTGCTGTGGAAGCCCCAAAGAGGCATGCAGCTCTGTGCGGTGTGATCATGAAAGGCTTCCTGGAGTAGGTGACACTAGAGCTGAGTTTCAAAGGGGGTGTGTGTGGTACAAGTGGGGAAAGGGAAGGCATTTAAGGTAAAATGAAGAGTATGTATAAACAGACACAGAGTTAAAAAGACTGTCAGATCTATACAGATGCAGGTGTGTGTATGTGTGTGTGTGTGTATATATATATGTATGTGTGTGCTGAAGAGGGGATTGGAGTGTGTGAGGTGCTTGAGGATAAAGACAGGAAGGTTGGAGGGCTCAGGAGAGCTTTTGTGCTTGACCTCTATTCTGAAAATCAGGAGTTTCTCCAGCAGCCGTTTTGGTCACTCTAAAACTGGTAGAGGGTCTCCTTTATTTTTTTAAGTGGGTTCAGTACAGACTATTGGTCTGCTCTGGTCTTTGTGAAGTGAGAGAGCCAGTTTCTGGGTTACCACTGCTCTGTCAGTTTCCCAAAAGCAGGTACAGCATATCACATGGCTGTGTATCCCTCCCTCCTTCCCTGCTTTCATGATCCAGTGGTAAAATCTTAGCTTTTGAGTCAAACAGACTAGCATTAAGTCTCAGCTCTTGTTGCTGACAACCTCTGAGCCTTGGACAGCCTCCTTGATTGAAAAACGAGGATAATAATAAATGTAGCAAACCCTTGCAGGCAGTTACTGTGTACCAGGCACTGTTCTATGCACTTTGTAAACATGAACTCATCAAAGTTTTGCAATTCTTTGAGATCAGAACTATTATTATCCCCATTAAACAGATGAGAAAACAGAAGCACAGAGAAGTCCAAAGGCTTCCAGTTGGTAAGGAACAGGGCCAGGGAGCCAGAAAAACCTCTCTCCTAGAGTTGACATGAAGATCAAAAGAGCTAAGACATATTGAGTCTTCAATGCAGAGCCTGGCACATAGCAGACACTCAGTAGACAGCAACTCCCAGAGTGATAAATGCTCTGAGAAGCGCATGGAGCAACGTTATCAAGGAGACAGCAGTCCCCAGAGTTAAGCAAGCTCCCTTTATCCAAGGGAGGCCCTGGAAGCAACGCCTGATCAAACTGATTCATTAACTGCAGACAATAGAAAATGACAGATCAAGCCTTTGGTGAAAGAGACTGGAACAGCCATTGATTAGAAGCCAGACGTGCTTCTTTCTTCCTCAGCTGACTGACCGGCTTCTGAAGGCCCTTCTTTCCATGTAATTAAAGAGCTAACTGAACTGTCAAGAATGTTCCTTCATCAGTCACCATCATGCGGTGGGAGAATGGACATCTGATAAGCCACAGATCTCCTTCTGTCCAGTTCTTTGGCTAAAAATCCAGCAAAGCTTTGCAACCTGTTGATCTGTCCAGTTTTGAATCTCTGAAGTCACATATTGCCCTCTCTTTTGACATCAAAGTAAGATATTGGCAGTTGAAACCCGTGATTGTACAAGAAAAGAGGATAGTTGCAAAATCAGTAGATGCGAAACTTGGCTGTAATTGGCTGGAGAAGGAAAAGGCGATGGTGGAGGGGAGGAAGCTGGTGTGAGCTGGGGACTGCAGGGCAGAATGTAACCTGCTTGTGCTTCAGAACTAGCAGATCTGAGTTTGGATCCAGGCCTGGGCACTTCCTAGCCATGGACCTGGGGCCAAGGGACCTTAGCTCTCTGGAATCATAGCCTCTGCATCTATAAAATGTGAGTTAACAATTCACAGGGCACTTGTGAGGATTAGAGGAGATGATATTCAAAGGTGCATGGCACATGGAAGGTACTCAAGAAAGTTAACCCTTGTGAATTATAACGTGTTCTTCATCTGTCAGTGCACATAGCTATTCCTTGAGGGCTATTTACACCTTTGCTATTACCACCCTGTGGAAAGGAAGTAGAAGAATGTATTCCATGAACTTAGACCCTGGGCTTTCCTTACAATCATTGTTGGGGGAAAAATCCTTAATAAGAAATGGAAGAGCAGGCAGGTCTGGTCACAGCTATAGGAATGAACCTTTCCTAATTACTGCCCAAGTTCAAGCCCAGGGTTTAGTACAGGCATTGATGGATGAATCCCCTTTGAAACAGATGTTGGATGGTGGGTGGGAAGAGGGCTTAGCTTGGGGCTAGACTGAATTCATATCCACTGGACCCCACACAAACTGTGCAGTGTTGTGGGCTGGCCTTCCTCTTTGAGCCCTGGTTTCAGGCTGAAGATGAGGATTAGCAGCAAGGAGTTTGGACCATGTGGCAATGAGAGGGCTGAGCGCTGGACTCAGACAGCCTGGACATTATTTTCCTATTGCACTGGTTCCCAACTGCAATTTGCTCCCCACCCCCAGGGGACATTTGGCCATGTCCGGAGACATTTTTGGTTGTTATAACTTGTGGGAGTTGCTGCTGGCATAGCTAGTGGGTAGAGGCCAGGGATGCTCTCCAGCATCCTACAATGCATGGGACATCCCTTCACAGAAGAGAATAATCTGGCCTCAAATGTCAACAGGGGTGAAGTCAAGAAACCCTGCTCTATTGCCTGCTAGCTTATGAAGTTACTTAATTTGGCCAAGACTCTGTTCCTTCGTTGATGGAATGCAAATAATAAACAGTTCCTGGCTTGCATGGTTATTTAAAAAACAGAGCCATTGCGACACAGCACAGCATCAGCAACTGGCAAACACTCAATACATAGAAACCTGTTTTTTTGTGAGATTAAAAGTCAATGGTGTATGGCCGGGAGCGACAGCTCACACCTGTAATCTAGCATTCTGGGAGGCTGAGGCAGGTGGATCACTCAGGTCAAGAGTTTGAGACTAACCTGGCCAACTGGTGAAACCCCACTTTTACAAAAAATAAAAAAAAAATAGCCAGCCACAGTGGCATGCACCTGTAATCCCACCTACTTGGGAGGCTGAGACAGGAGAATCACTTGAGCCTGGGAGGCAGAGGTTGCAGTGAGCCGAGATCGCATCATTGCACTCCAGAGTGGGCGACAGAGTGAGACTCCATTTAAAAAAAAAAATTCAGTAGCATATATTAACTACTTCCATATCATTTACGTCCACCAGTAATGGCAGGGACATGATGATGATGGTGACGTGTTTGATTTTCACAAGATCTGGCAGTGCCTCTGAGGTCCTCTTTAAGCCTGTGCTTCTTGATGGAACCCTGTCCCTCACACACATCCACTTCAAGGTGATGTTCAAAGTCATTGTCAAAATTTAAAAAGTAACAGCTGTGTCCCTGGAGATGGTAACTGTGTATCTCTGGTCTGCTGGTGCTGAGAATCAAAGGCAGCTAGCTGCCTGTCCCTGGGTTTTCCTCCCTGCTGGTTTTCTGAAAGTTGTCTCCACCAGGAGCAGCTCTTGTAATTGAGATTGACTTTCCTGGAGGTGAGGACTTTGTCCTCCTCTCTCCTATTCGTTTTGGGCCCTTAAAATAGGAATGTTGCCTCATGTTCTCTGGAAAATCCTGGGGAGGGGTTCTCCCCTCTCTCTTCACCCTTTACTCTTCCCTGTGGGAGAAAGAGTGGATTTCCCAGGAGCTGCAGCTTGCCTTCCATGGCACGTGCTGGCTGCGGGTGTAGGAAGTGTCCCCTACAGTGGGGAATAAGAAGCAATGTGAGAAGCTGGCTGTCTCAGGCTCCTGCCTCTTGCCCAGCACTGACATCTCACAGGCTGGAGAAGGGTCAGGGCTCTGAACGGAGGCAGCCCTACAGCGAGTGGCCTTGGGACAGTCTCCCATCTTCCATGTCTTCTGCTTGCATTACATTGAATCAGTTAGGTGTGGCAGGGGAGAGGCTCTGACGCATTTTTCAAATCTGTCTGTTCCAAAACCAAAGTACAGTCAATCTCATTATTTGCAGGTTCTGTATTTGCAAATTTGCCTACTTGCTAAAATTTATCTGTAATCTGGGAATTAAGACGTGCCACACTTTTGTTTGTTTTTAGGGTGAGTCTCACTCTGTCGCCTAGGCTGGAATGCAGCTGTGCAATCTCAGCTCACTGCAACCTCTGCCTCCTGAGAACAAGTTATTCTCTTGCCTTAGCCTCCTGAGTCACTGGCATGTATCATCACTCCCGGCTTATGTTTTTTGTATTTTTAGTAGAGATGAGGTTTCACCATGTTGGCCATGTTAGTATGACCTCATTGTTAGGATTTCCGTATGAGCTATGCCTCAGCTGCTCCAAATGACCCGCACAAATACTAGAACACAAACATTCAGTTCCCTGACTCCCTACAACCTTGAAACTCATATTCCTGACACCAAAGCTAATTTTACCTTTCAACCTGCATGCAGCTATTTTTATTCCAACCTCCAATCTCGGTTCTGTTGAGCTCCAATTAACAAGGTGGCTGAGGTCTTCTGGAAAGTCTCCAGAGACTTGCATAATTCATCTCCTGTGTTCTCGAAGCCAGCATTAAACAGAGGAGGGGACTCCGGCTCCAGACCGGACTCGAGTCTGGTGGTCCCCAGGTGGGGCCAGGGACCATTTGGACCAGCAGCCACTAGGATGCTGGTTAAAACTGAAGATTCCTAAAAGGATAGCCTGAACCAGAGTCTAAGGGGAGAGGTCAGACATCTGCCTTTTCAGCAGATGTCTCAGGAGATTCTGGGTGTTTGCTAAAGCACCACCTTGTTCACTCTTTATCCACAGAGTTTCCCAGGCCTGTGGCTCTGGGTTCCAGCCACAGCTAATGGACCTATGGAAAAGAGAATTCTCCCTATTTTATTTTTCCTCTTTCTGGTTGTCCTGGAGTAGGCACTGGGGTTGGCTGTTCACAGATGCATCTTGGAATTTCTCAGCCTAGTTTACATTGGGAAGGTAGAGTCATATTCAGATGAGATAAAGGAGGTGACAGTAGGTGAACTGAGGCAAGACATCTCCAGTTCCTTCCCAGCTTCCCTTCATGGGGTGGGGTCTGACCCCAAGAGAATGCCTCTGCCCCATCCTTACAATCATCCCATAACATTGCCTTCCAAATTTGGCTGATTATTTGATGAGGTTTCTCAGCATTTATTTCCATTTTTGTTTTTGTTTTGGTGTCATCTCAATGCTGCCAGTGCTATCTGAGGCAGGAAAACTCACCTCAACCCTAAGTAAATCCATTCACTTAGCAAATATTCAGTGAAAATTGAGTATATGCTAGAGGTCTCGCTCACATCTGTAATCCCAGCACTTTGGGAGGCCAAAGTGGAAGGATTGCTTGAGGCCAGGGGTTTGAGACCACTCTTGGCAACATAGCAAGATGCTGTCTCTATAAGAAAGGTTAAAATTAGCTGGATGTGGTTACTGATGCCTATAGTCCCAGCTACTCGGGAGGCTAAGGCGAGAAAATCACTTGAGCCCAGAAAGTTGAGTCTGCAGTGAGCCATGTTCACACCCCTACACTCCAGCCTGGGCAACAGTGCAAGACCCTGTCCCCCCCCACAAAAAAAAAAGACGCTGAAGGCTGTGCTAAGTACAGAAGTGAACAAGACAGGCCAAGGGCCAGTCATAGGAAGTGCCAGTAGGAAAGAAAGACAATAAACAACCAGTGGTATGACATGATATGGCTTGATTTCAGAGAGTGCTCAGGGCTGACGGTGGTGGTGGGTGGGGGAAGGGCCAGTTTAGATAAACTGGCCAGCAGGGTCTCTCTGAGAAGGTAACAGACACCAGAGACCTGAATGAATTCAGAGATAGGTCATGGGACTATCAGTTTGAAGAGAATTCCTGTACCAGGGAACAGCTAATTTGGGGCCCAGGTCATCGGGGTGCCAGTGTGGCTGGTCTGGAGGGAAAGGATAGGGAGGGAGAGTAGGGGAAGGCTAGTGGGAGGTAGGGTCAGAGACAAGAAAGGCCAGACCATGTAGGACGTGCAATTGTCCAGGTCAGAGATCATCTCAGGCTAAGCTAGGGTGGAAGTCCAAGAGAGATAGCAGAGTGGATGGATTCAGGATGAGTCTTGAGTTGGCAGGACACACGGATAGATTGGATGTGGGAGGAGGGGGAAGGAGAGAGGAAGCTATTCTAGTTCGTAGACACTGACAGGATATTGGATAATATAAAAAAATCATTCATTTTTTAGAGGTGGTAATGGTATTGCTGTTGAGTATTTCTTAATTTTCCTCACCTTGTAGAGATTTATGATGAAACTTTAAAAAATGAAATGGCCAGGCATAATGGTACTTGCCTGTAATCCTAGCTACTTGGAAGGCTGAGGGGGGAAGATTGCTTGGGCCCAGGAGTGTGAGACCAGCATGGGCAACATAGTAAGACCCTGTCTCCACAAAAATTTTAAAACATTAGCTGGGTATGGTGGTGCACACCTGGAATCCCAGCTACTTTGGAGGCTGGGGTAGGAGGATTGCTTCGACCCAGGAGTTTGAGGTTGCAGTGAGCTATGATCATACCACTGCCTTCCAGCCTGGGTGACAGATGAAGGCCTTGTCTCTTAAGAAATAAATTAATAATAATAAAGTTAATTAATTATTTCACATTCATAAACTCATGAGGACATGACATGGTGCCTCACACCTGTAATAATCTCAGCACTTTGGGAGTTTGAGACAGGAGGATTACTTGAGTTTGAGATCAGCCTGGACAACAAAATGAGACCCTCATCTCTATAAAAAAATCAAAAAATTAGCCAGGTATGATACTGCATGCCTATAATCCAAGCTACTTGGGAGACTGAGGCAGGAGGATCACTTGAACCCAGAAGGTCAAGGCTGCAGTGAGCCATGATCACGCCACTCTACCCCAGCCTTGGTGACAGAGTGAGATCTTCTCTTTAAATAAGTAACTATAAATAAAATGAAATGATGTAATTCTGGGATTTATTCAAAATAGTATGGGAGGGAAAGCCTTTTGGGAGGTGGCAATGAGAAAAATATTGGCCACACAAAGAAAGATCAACAGTCATGTTGATCATTTCTGGGGCTGAGTGAAGAGTCCACGGGTTTTCATTGCATTTGCTCCATGGTTGTATTAATCCATGTTTGAAATTCTCCTTAACGAACACTATAGAGAGGCACCATTTCCAGGGTGCAGAAGCCTGAGAAAGGTGCAGGTCTAGGACAATAGATGGAGAGCTTCCTATAGATGTCAAATCTGTACTCTGTACTGTTCACAAGAGCCAAGATGTGGAATCAACCTAGGAGTCCAACAACAGATGAATGAAGTAAATGGGGTGCCCATACACAATGGAATACTACTGAGCCATAAAAATGGAGAAAACCCTGTCATTCATGGCAGCATGGATGGAACTGGAAGACATTCTGCTAAGTGAGACAAACCAGGCACAGAAAGTTAAATACTGCACATTACCACTCTTATGTTAAAGCCAACAAGGTGGATGTCATAAAAGTAAAGAGTAGGGCAAAGGACACTAGAAGCTGGGATTAGGAGGGAGAGAGGAAGAATAGGGAGAGATTTATTAAAGGATTAAAAATTCCAGCTAGATAGGAGCAGTGGGTCCTAGTATTCTACAGCAGTGTAGGATGACTGTAACATTAAGTTCCAAATAGCTAGAAGGATACTGGGCACTCCCAACACAAAGAAATGATAAATGCTTGAGATGATGGACATACTAATTCCCCTGATGTGAACATTATACATATCAAAACATCACTGTGTACCCCACAAATAGGTATAGTTATAATGTGTCCACGTAAACAATTAATACAGAAAAATTAGCCAGGCATGGTGGTGCATGCGTGTAGGCCCAGCTACTTGGGGGGTTGAGGAAGGAGGATTGCTTGAGTCAAGGAGGTTGAGGCTGTAGTAAACCAAGATCAAGCCACTGCACTCCAGCCTGGGTGACAAAGTGAGACCTTGTCCCAAAAAAGGAAAAAAAAAATTAAAATTTTAAGCTCCAGACTCTGGGTTCAGACCTGAGACATCAGAGAGAGGGTTACACACCTCCCCTAATCTCACTGGAAGCTTCATCATCACCTCCCTCTTCTAACCCCCTTCTCAGAGGTTTCATTAACTGCCACCCTCCTTACACAGCCTAGAACCAACTACATAATTTGTGGGACCCAGTGTAAAGAGAAAATGCAGGACCCTTGCTCAAAGATTACTGCAAATTTCAAGATAGCCTTCGCAGAGCGTTCAACCAAGCTGGGCCCTTTCTGAGCATGGGCATTTGTGCAACTGGTGCAACACCAGTACTGCCTCACCCTGCAAAGACTGAAGAAATCATTCACAGATGCTCATCTAAGAAGCACTGGCATCTCTGGCCACCACAACTGAATGACTTCTTTTCTTCACCCATTTATTCAGCAAGCATTTTTGGTGTATCTATTATGGGCATATTATGCTGGGGAAGGGGGTTACAGCAGGGTCTCCCAACCTCGACACCATTTACATTTGGGGCCAGATCATCCTTTGATGGTCCTGTGCTGTCCTGTACTCTGTAGGGTATTTGGCAGCACCCCTGGCCTCATTCCACCAGATGCCAGGAGCACCTATCCCCCCCAAAATACCTCCAGACACTGCCCAATATTCCCTGGCAGGCAAAGTTACCCTCTGTTGAGAACCACTAGATGACAGGGATACAAGGAAATCTGGAGGCACCCCTAGTAAACTCTTCCTTTGTAGAACCTATCACACTTATATTTTAATTACTTTTTACTTATTTGTTTAATGCTGGCTCCTCCAAATAGACTGCAGTTTCCATGAAAACAGAGACAACCTCCCATATATGTTTTGTTCTCAGCTACATCTCTAGCCCCCAGCACAGTACCCAGGACATGGTATGAGCTCAATAAATACTTGTTGAAGGCATGAATGTTGGAAGAGACAGTCAAATGCCAGACAGAAACAGTGGAGTGTCTCAACGTGGAAACAAATACAAAGATGTGTGTACAAGGAAAGCATGCATCACAGAGGAGGAAGTGATTAACTATCAGGGAGAGAAGACTCCAGGAAGTCTACACAAGAAAGTCAGCAAATATTTAAAGGACAAATAGGGATCTGTCTGGTGGACTGATAGGGATGTGCATTCAGGCAGCAGCACCATCCACAAAGGCACCAAGAGAAACAAGGATGCACTCAAGAACACAACGATGATGATGGTGCAAGTGAGCAAGCTGGAGAGGTAGGTATGGTCACTGTCTGGTCCTGGATGCTCATTAAACCATTAAACAAATGAATAACAAGTAATTAAAAATATGAATGTGATAGGTTCTAGGCGCTTTACCCAGTCGGCACTGAGTATCCACTGAAAGGTTTGTTTTTTTTTTGAGACAGAGTCTCGCCCTCTCACCCAAGCTAGAGTGCAATGGTGTGATCTCAGCTCACTGCAACATCTGCCTCCCGGGTTCAAGTGATTCTCCTGCCTCAGCCTCCCAGGAAGCTGGGATTACAGGCATGCACCACCATGCCCACCTAATTTTTTGTATCTTTAGTAGAGACAGGGTTTCACCATGTTGGCCAGGCTTGTCTCAAACTCCTGACCTCATGATCCGCCTGCCTCAGCCTCCCAAAGTGCTGGAATTACAGGCGTGAGCCACCACACCCAGCTCCCACTGAAGGGTTTTAAGCAGCCAACTGGCTTGGTGGGCTCTCTGATTGTAGACAGTTGTGTGCAGAATAGATTGAAGAAGACAATCTGTAGGCAAGCAGGCGTCATAGCAGGGGCACCTCTGCATTTGCTCCCTCCTGGACCATGAGATATGGCACTGCCCTGGCATTTACCAATCTCCTGCAGTCACTCATCTATGTTACCAACTGCCCTCATCAGCTCAGGCTGCTATAATAAAACGCCACGACTCTGTGGCTTAAACAACAGGCACTTGTTTCTCACAGTTGTGAAGGGCAGGAAGTCCAAGATCAGGGAGCCAGGATGGTTGGGTTCTGATAAGGAGTCTCTTCCCAGCTTGCAGACAGCTGCCTTCTTGCTGTATCCTCACATGGTGGAGATAAAGGAAGAGTCTGTCTCTCTTCCTCTTCTTGTGAAAACACTAATCCCCCTCCATGGGGGCACCATACTCATGACCTCATCTAAACCTAATCACCTCCCAGAGGCCCACCTCCTAACAACATCACACTGGGGGTTAGGGCTTCAACATATGAACTTGGGGAGGACACAAACTTTCAGTCTGTAACACCAGGTCTCCTGAAAGTCCCCAGGCCTGAACACCTGAAAGTGCCTTGTGAATTATTCAAGGCACTAATTTGGGCCTGAGTGTCTTTTTGCGTGTTTCCTCTTGGAAAATCAGAGCTGACAGTAACTCACGAACAGAGATGCTATGGAAACAGCAAGGCTTGAGGGGGCCCTCTGCAGACAGACTCTGCCACCGGCCACACTCCAGCTGTGTAGCTTCAAGCAAGTAACTTGATGGCTCTCAATTCATTCTCCTCATCTAAAGATCGGGGGAAGGATAGTACTTGCATCGTGAGATTGATATGAAGGTTAAAATTAAGAGTTAACCTATAAAACATCCCTCAGCAGTGTCACTGTGACATAGTGTCAATAACCAGATGGTGCACTTGTGGTCCATTCATCTCCCACTCATCCCCTCAACAGCCATCAATCATACCAAATTAGAGAATGTGTTTTGAAAACTCCATTCTGAGTGCCAGAGCAGAGAGCACGATATTCATCAGGTTAAAGGCTCAGGACTCAAGCTTTTTTTTTTTTTTTTTTTTTTTTTAACAGGGTCTCTGGTTGCTCCGGCTGGAGTGCAGTGGCATGATCTCAGCTAACTGCAGGCTTGCCGTCCTGAGCCCAGGCGATTCTCCCACCTCAGCTTCCCGAGTAGCTGGGACTACAGGCGCACACCACCATACCCAGCTAATTTTTTGTGTTTTTAGTAGAGGCAGGATTTTGCCATGTTGCCCAGGCTAGTCTTGAATTCCTAGACTCAAGAGTTCAAGTCTGCCTGTCTCAGCTTCTCAAAGTGCTGGAATTACAGGTGTGAGCCACTGCATCCAGCTGATTCATCACTTTTAATTTTTTTTTTGGTGGAGTACTGCTCTGTTGCCCAGGAGTGCAGTGGAGCGGTCTCAACTTGCTGCAATCTCTACCTCCCAGGTTCAAGCAATTCTCCTGCCTCAGCCTCCCGAGTAACTGGGACTATAGGTGTGTGCCACTACATTCAGCTACTTTTTAAATTTTTAGTAGAGATGGGGTTTCACCATGTTGGCCAGGCTGGTCTTGAACTCTTGACCTCAAGTGATCTGCCCGCCTCAGCCTCCCAAAATGCTAGGATTACAGCTGTGAGCCACCGTGCCCAGCCTTCTGCAATTTTATATTGAGCCTTGACAGTTAGAAAGAGTACTCTGTAGGGCAATGGCTCTTAACTGCGAGTGATTTTTGCAGCACCTGAACATTTAGCAATGTGTGGAAGCATTTTTGGTTGTCACAGCTGAGGGTATGCTACTGGCATCTAATAGTTAGATTCTACAGAAGCTGCTGAACATCCTACAATGCATGGGACAGCCTGCAACAATAAGGAATTGTCCAGCACAAAATGTCAACAGTGCTCAGATTGAGAAACCCTGATCTAGACACTGCTAGATCTTGGTGGAATGAACACAAACTTTTTGGAGTCAGGTAAACCTACATTTAAATTCCCATCATGCCACTTACTAGCTTGTGGCCTTAGACACATCTCTAAGATGAAACCTTCCCAGAGTATGTTGCTCAGGATTAGAAGGAGCAAAACATCAGCACCAGGAAAAATGACCAGCACATGGCAAATTCCCCAGACATTTGTGATTGTCTACCCAACAGCCATTCTCGAACTGCCTTCCTGCTCTGGACACTGACATGAAAGACGTGATGACAGTGCAGCAGCAGCTATTTTGGCTCCAAGAAGGAGAAGGCAAAAAAGGCTAAGAGAGACTGATGCAAAGCCCAGGCACCACGGAATCAACCCTGGATCCAACTCCTCTTGAGTTCTGTTATGTGAGAAATAATGTGGCATTACTTAAGCTGGTTTTATTACTTTTTTACAGCACACTTTTTAATTTTTATTACTTATTTATTTATTTATTTTTTGAGATGGAGTCTTGCTCTGCCACCAGGCTGGAGTGCAGTGGCTCAATCTCGGCTCACTGCAACCTCCGCCTCCTGGGTTCAAGCGATTCTTCTGCCTCAGCCTTCCGAGTAGCTGGGACCACAGGCGTGTGCCACCACACCCGGCTAATATTTTTGTATTTTTAGTAGAGACGGGGTTTCACTGTGTTGGCCAGGATGGTCTCGATCTCTTGACCTCGTGATCCTCCCACCTCGGCCTCCCAAAGTTCTGGGATTACAGGCGTGAGCCACTGTGCCCGGCCCTTTATTATTTATTTTTAATGACTTTTGGGGTACAAGTGGTCTTGGTTACATGAATTAATTATATAGTGATGAATTCTGAAATTTTAGTGTGCTCATCACACGAGTAGTTTATATTGTACCTAACGGTTTTTTTCATCCCTGGCCCCCCTTTCATTCTCACACTTCTAAGTCTCTGAAGTCCATCATACCACTCTGTATGCCTTTGTGTACTCATAGCTCGACCTCCCCTTTTCAGTGACAACATGCAGTTTTTGATTTTCTACTCCTTGTTACTTCACTTAGAATAATGGCCTCCAGCTCCATCCAGCTTTCTGCAAATGACATTATTTCATTCCTTTTAAAGGCTGAGTTGTATTCCATGGTGTATATATACCACGTTTTTCTTTAGTTTCTCAGTCAATAGCCACTTGTGTTGGCTCCACATCTTTGCACTTGTGAATAAACATACATGTGCAAGTGTCTTCCTCACATAATGACTTTGTTAAGCCATTTTTAGTTGGTACCTCTTACACCTTCACCCATTCGAATTACTACCGTACAAACCCAATAAATGTTTGTAGATCAATAAGTGGTCTTATATATGTCTGGCATATAGAAGGTTTTTAGAGCAGTGGTTCAGATACCCTGGTCAGGCAAGAAATAACTTTTTTTTTTGAGACGAAGTTTTGCTCTTGTTGCCCAGTCTGGAATGCAGTGGTGTAGTCTTGGCTCACAGCAACCTCTGCCTTCTGGCTTCAAGCGATTCTCCTGCCTCAGCCTCCCAAGTAGCTGGGATTACAGGTGCCCGCCCACCCGGCTAGTTTTTGTATTTTTAGTAGAGAAGGGGTTTCACCATGTTGGCTAGGCTGGTCTCCAATTCCCGACCTCGGGTGATCCCCCTGCCTTGGCCTCCCAAAGTGCTGGAATTACAGGCATGAGCCACTGCGCCTGGCTAAGAAAGAACTTTTGGTTGCACACTGCCAGTTGCCATGAGATGTTAGAGACATTTCAGGATCCATATAATCCAACAAGTGGGCAGAGAAAACAGGTTTAGGAAGACAGGGAACAGTAAGGAGAAGGAGAGGTTGTCGGTCTGTGGTTTTCTATAAACAGATTCTTCTTCCCCACCGACATCTTACCAGCCACACTGACCATTCTGTGTCTAACAAGCAGTCTGTTATTTGGGGAGGGGGGATTACAACCCTCTCTTTCCTTGTAACAGCTGTGATAATGCAGCCCTGCTGCCCACTTAGGTGGCAATCTGTCATTGGAAGTCATGGAGGCCCTGCATGGAGCCACTAGTGAAGAAGCTGTGGGACATGAAGACCTGGAGGAAAATGTGTGATAGCGGAGTGTCAGGCAGCAATGTGATGGCTGGTTTCATTTCCCCAGAGAGCTATTGTCATGGAAAGCTCTGCTCTGTCCGGAAACAAGATAACTTCATCAAGTCAGAACTGCTGGGGGAAGTGCTTTTAGCTTGAAGCAACTTATCTGAGAAAAGCTGTCAAAGAGGTGGGGGTGGTGAGGGGAGTGACCACAGGGACGTGACTCGGAGTTTCCTTTATAGCAAACCTTGTTAAAGTGAGAGGGAGAGAGTACCATGGAATAAGGGTTGCCTAGGGGCCAGGCAATCATTTACGTCTGTTGTTCTTACACCCTCCGTTTGCCCAGTGCAATACTTCACAGGTGCCAGACATTGAGATCAATACTTTGCAGAAACCCTCTGTATTGGTGTGCTGGAGTTCTGTAACAAGCTGGCTTAAGCAACAGAAACTTATTCTCTCCCAGCTCTAGAGGCCAGAAGTTGAAAATCAAGGTGTCAGCAGGGGTGGTTCCTTCTGAGGGCTATGGGGAGACTCCACTCTGTTCCAGGCCTCTCTCCTCGGCTTGTAGGTTGCTGTCTACTCCCTGGGTCTCTTCACTTCCCTCTGTGCATGTCTCTGTACCCAAATTTCCTCTTCCTATAAAAGGACCAGTCTTACTGATTAAAGCCCACCCGAATAACCTCAACTTAACTTCATTACCTCTGTGAAGATAAGATCTCCAATAAGGTCACATTTCCAGGGGTTAGAACTTCAGCAGATGCATCTTGAGATGATACAGTTCAACCCACAGCACCCTCTTATTCAATGCTTAAAGCTGTGTGAGAGGAAAAGCCTATCAGAGTCATTTAAGGGAAAGGAAACAGACTCAGAAGGGCTGCGACACTGGCCTGATATCCTGCTGAGATGGGGAGATAATCCTGGACTATCCATGTGGGCCCACTGTGATCATGAGATCTTTACAATGGAGAGGGGAGGCAAGAGGGTCTGGGTCTGAGTGAGAAGCAGTCCACCTGCATTCCTGGCCTTGGAGATGGAAGGAGAGCTAATGAATTCAGGTGCCATCTAGAAGTCGGAAAAGGTGAGGACACAGACTCTCCCTGGAGCCTTCAGAAGGACCCCAACCTGCTGACAGCTTGATTTTAGCCCAGTGAGTCCCATATGGATGCCTGACCTCCAGGGTTGTGAGATAACAAACTTATATTGTTTTAAGCCACTACGATTGTGGTGACTGGTTACAGCAGCAATAAGAAACTGATACAGTCTGCAATTAACACCCAGGGACATATCTGAGTCACTCTTTCTCCCTCTGCAATACTCAACTGTCAGTAGTGATGTCCCAGGACCACAATTCCTTCTAAAGTCCCCAGTTCGGCCCCCAGATCTCCTCTTCCCACAGTCTTCCTCATCTATTATTTCTCCTTCACCCAGTTATTCAGGCCAAAAGCCTTGCAGTCATTCTCCACTCTTCTTTCTCTCTCTGGTATCCCAGGTCCCACATATCAGCAAGTCAACATCCAGAATCCAACCACATCTCTCCAGCCCCACCTCCACACCTGGTCTAGGCCACCATCACCTCTCACCTGGACACATCATGGTAGCGCCTCACCCATTTTTCCCTTTCATGTGTATCTTATATTATTTCATACACAAAAGACAGAGCGTGAGATTACCTTCTTCTGCTGCCCAACCTTAACAAGGACCTCACATCACACTCCTCACGATGATCCCCCAGATCCTACTGGACATGGGCTCTGTCCTTTCCTCCCACCTTATGTGCCAGCACCACGCCATTCCTCACTGGGCTTTCTGGTCAAGGTTCCTCACTGCCTGTAAGTGCACCAAGAGCACGCTGACCTCAGGGCCTTGGCACCTGCTGCCTAATTCTTTTTTTTTGAAGAGATAAGATATTGCTCTGTCACCCAGGCTGGAGTGCAGTGATGCATTCACAGCTCACTGCAGCCTTGACCTCCTGGCCCCAAGTGATCCTCAGCCTCCCAAAAGCACTGAAACTGCAGGTGTGTACCACCACTCCCGGCCCTACTGCCTAAATACTCTCATTCACTCCCTCCAATCAGACCTCTAGTTATAAGTCACCTGCCCTAACCTCTGCATCTATATCGGGTCCCCCCACCCCATCCTCACCTCTGGTCTTCTTCCCTCTTCCTGTTTTACCTTCTATCCTGGCCCTTTTCTCTCCCTAACTCTGTAGCATATATTTCCTATGTTTGTTTATCGCATCTCCCCTTCCATTCTCTGCCAGAATGTAGTTATTACTACAAAGCAATAAGCTTGCAAAATTTCTAATAATAAAGTGCAAGATGCTGAGACTCCAGAACATCCCAGACAGAGCCTCCTCTCCCCCTATTATAACTTACATAAATCATGTCAGAGAACACAGCGCCTGAGCCTTCCTGCATCATCCTCTCCTGGGGACTGTTTTGGTCCACTCTATTTGTTCATGGATTAGATCAGCACTGTCACATGGAAGGTGGCCCTACGCCCTCTTGGCTTCCTCTGTAGGATTGCCAAAGGGTTTTTGGCAACGACAACTCATCCCCAGCTATGCTGGAACATGAGCACAAGGTTGCCAGATCTCTAGATTCTTTTTTTAAAAAAAGAAGTTGTAGTCTGGATTTTTATGTGGAAGCTTCTAATTTTTAACACTGAGCCTACACTCTGCATAGCAACAATCTGCTAGAGCTGTGAGCTGCTGCCCACCATGAAGAGGGCATGAACTCTTTATGTCATAACAAGCCTCATCCAGAATGCTTCACTTATTTGCCTTACCTGTCTTGCCTGTGACAGCATTTGGCTTCTCAGCCCTGACTTAAGAATTTTTCATCGATGTTAAGCTAAACACAAGCTAGCAGTGTAAAGTGGAAATGCCAGAAAACTAAAAATAAATTTTTTTTAAAGACTGATGTTATCTTAGGTTGCATCAGTAGAGGTGCACTTTTCAAGTGAAAGGAGGTGATATGCCAAGCCTGGTTCCCACTGGTGAGACCACATACCTGCAGTTAAGGCCACCATTTCAAAAGAGATAAAGACTATGGGAAACTGTCTGTAAGAGAGCAAACAGAAAGGCTGAGGTACTGTTTTCTTTTAGCTTAAAGGGGGAAAATAAGACTGTTAGGAATTTGAGTACTCTTTTCAAATGTCCAGAGGCCACTTAGGTAGAAGAGTGACAAGACTTACTTTGTGAGGCCACTGGGAGCACAATTAGATCCAATAGGAGGGAGCTACAAGGCGGTAAAATTTATCTTGGCATTTAAAAAGTGATTTTTCAGCTGAGGAGGCTCACGCCTGTATTCCCAGCACTTTGGGAGGCTAAGGCAGGCAGATCACCTGAGGTCAGGAGTTCGAGACCAGCCTGGCCAACATGGTGAAACACTGTCTTTACTAAAATGCAAAAGCATTAGCCAGGTGTGGTGGTGGGTGCCTGTAGTCCGAACTACTCAGGAGGCTGAGGCAGGAGAATCACCTGAACCTTGGAGGTGGAGGTTGCAGTGAGCCAAGATTGCACCATTGCACTCCAGCCTCAGAGACAAGAGTGAAACTCCATTTCGAAGACAAAAAAATAAAAATACAAAAATAAAAAGTGAATTTTCTCATTGCTAGAGCTGAACTGGAACAGAATGAAAAGGAGTGACCTCCCTGTCACTGGCAGTATTCAAGATGAGACAGGATACCACTTAATGAGCAAATAGTAGAGGTGATTCTGGCATCAGAAATAAGGTTTGGAGGCGGGGAAGGAAGGAAAGGAGAAAGAAAGGAAGGAATGGAGGGGGGATGACAGATGGATGGATTTTTTGAGCACCTACTCTGGGCCTGGAGTTGCCTATATCTAGATAATCTTTCATTGCCCTTTTAACATTTAGACTATGGATCAGAGAATTTTCCTTCTAACTGCAATATTTTATAATCTCAGGTGAAAGTGTGCTCCACATTCCCCATCCAATTGCAGATGCAAATTAGACACAAATTCCAAAGCTGTTGCAGTAAGAAGGTTTCTTTCTGAAAGGGCAACAGGAACCCAAGCGGGAGGCAGATCCCAAAGGTCACCCCTTCCTTGTTCCCTCTTCCCACCTCTGCCTCCTACGGCAGCAGGAAAATTATTGCTCACTGGAAAATGGGGCTGGTGGAGACACTGCTGGGAAGCTCGGTTACCGTGATGCATGCTCCTCCGCTCTTCTCAATCCTGAGCTACATTAACGGGGGGAAAATTGTCTTGTTTTGTAAGACATGCTTGACAGCTGTTCATTGCCTGTCAGCAAGGAGAGGTAACGAGAATTACTTAGCAACTGAGTGTTAACTAAGAGAGCCTGCAGCATAACAAGAGGTCCCCAAGACTCATGGGGGGAGAAAATTGCATCTTGTGGAGCCTAGGTGAATCTTACCCAATTCCCACTGGAGTCTTTGGCCTCAGATTATGAATTAGAAAAGGACTAGTGGCCATTGAAACTGGTCTCCTTCTCGCTACTTTGCTGCCCTACAAGCCATTCTTCAAATAGCTGGCAGTGAGATCCTTGAGAAATGATCATCAGACATCACTCCCTGCTCAAATCCTTCCTATGGTTTCCCATGACACTGATGATTAAATCCAAACTCATTAACCCTTCTAAAAAGACCAGGAGGGCTGGGCATGGTGGCGCACATCTGTAATCCCAGCACTTTGGGAGGCCAAGGTGGGTGGATCACCTGAGGTCAGGAGTTCAAGACCAGTGTGGCCAACATGGTGAAACCCCGTCTCTACTAAAAATACAAATATTAGCCAAGTATGGTGGCACATGCCTGTAATCCTAGCTACTCAGGAAGCTGAAGCAGGAGAATCATGTGAACCCTGAATGTGGAGGTTGCTTTGAGCTGATATTGCATCACTGTATTCCAGCCCGGGTGACAGAGCAAGACTTCGTCTCAAAATAAATAAATAAATAACCACGATGTCACTCCTGCCAATCTCATCCTAAGTCCCTCTCCGCCAGCTTACATGACATCTGTCTTAGTTGGGATTCCCCAAAAGCAGACACTAAGACAAGCATCTGGGAACAAGTAGTTTACTTGGAGGTGATTTCAGAAAGTAAAGTGAAGGAGTGGGAGAGTGCAGGAGAGGAAAGCATTGAGCAGGTGATATGGTTTGCCTGTGTCCCCACCCAAATCTCATCTTCATTTGTAGCTCCCACAATTCCCACGTGTCATGGGAGGGACCCAGTGGGAGGTAACTGAATCATGGAGGCGGATCTTTCCCATACTCTTCTCTTGATAGTGAATAAGTCTCATGAGCTCTGCCAGTTTTATAAAGAGGTGTTCCCCTGCACCAGCTCTCTCTTGCCTACCACCATGTAAGATGTGACTTACTCCTCCTTGCCTTCTGCCATGATTGTGAGGCCTTCCAGGCCATGTGGAATAGTGAGTCAATTAAACCTCTTCCCTTTATAATTACCCAGTCTTGGATATGTCTTTATGAGCAGCATGAAAATGGACAAATACAGCACATTAATGAGCAAGTTACCCTGTAGACAGCCGCAGCTCTGTCCTACTGGAAACCACAAGAGACTATGAGGAGCATGTGTCAGAGTTGCCCCATCCAGGGCCAAGGAAGCTGGGATATCTCCCACTATGATCATTCCTTAGGGCTGCTGTAATGAAGTCTGCCCCGCCTCATGGAATGGCTTAAAATAATAGACATTCATGCACAGTTCTGAAAACCAGAAGTCCGAGATCAAGGTGTCGGCAGGGCCACGCTGCCTTCAAAGGCTCTAGGAAAAATCTTTCCTTGCCTCTTCCTGGTGTCTGGTTGCTGCTGGCAATCCTTGGGGCTCTTTGGGTTCCAGGTTTGTCACTCTAGCTCTGCCTTGGTTGCTGCATGGTCTTTTTATGTGTGTCTCTGTTTGTCTTCATATGGCTTCCTTATAGTGACAACAGTCATTGGATTTAGGGCCTTCCCTAATATAGTATGACCTTGTCTTGACTAATTGCACCTGCAAAGACTGTTTCCAAATAAGGTCACACCCTGA
This sequence comes from Cacajao melanocephalus, assembly GCA_963573385.1. NCBI lineage: Eukaryota > Metazoa > Chordata > Mammalia > Primates > Pitheciidae > Cacajao > Cacajao melanocephalus. The sequence goes on from CAUYLG010063461.1 coordinate 27,383, forward strand.
GGTTCCTGGGGCACCAGAATTCTCCTATCCAGGGTCAAGGAAGCTGGGATATTTCCCACCACAGTCATTCCCTACAGCTGCTCTAATGCAGTTCCACCAATGGCATGGCTTCCAACAACAGATATTTGCTTGCAGTTTTAAAGGCCAGAAGTCCAAGATCAAGGTATTGGCAGGGCCACAATGCCTCTAAAGGCTCTAGGAAAAATCTTTCCTTGCCTTCAGAGGCAGCATGGGGGATGCTATTCAACCCAGCACAGCCCCAATTCCCTTCACCTTTTATTCAAGAAATGTTGTGTAGTGCACAAGCCCACAGCCCAGTGACTGTCTACCTCATCCACGCATTCCAGCCCTGCTGGCCTTAGACTTGGTGACGTCCAGCTTTCTCTCTCCTCAGCCCCTCACACATGCTGGTACCTCTGTGTGCAACACTTCCTCCCAATGTCTATGCATCTAATTTCTACTAATTTTCAGAACTATACAGCTACAACTAACAGCAATCTAACCCAAAGTAGCTTAGTGCCCCCAAAGCAGAAAACTCATTGGTTCATGTAACTAAAAAGTCAGGCTTCAGGTAAGCCCGGGTTGGGTTTTAAAGTATGCTGTCACTGCTCTGTCTTGCTGTTTGTGGGTGCAGACCTGGACTCACATGGTTATGGGTGAAATCGTTTGGAAACAGAGCATCCTACCTAAAGGATTCTGGCTTCTCTCAGACCCTTGTCTACCCCTTAATCATCTCTGTCACCAGCGGATTACAGCATTGTGATTGGCCAGGTCTGGGTCACATGCCCACATCTCAGACTAATGGGCAAACCTCATCCAATCCACATGGAATGCATTTATCCAAAAGAACCAGGGCTGTGTTATGAAAGAAATAATAGCGGGTGTCAACTAAAATGTCTCCACTCATATGGCATTTCTTCAGAGAGCCCTTCCCTGACTTCTCTTCCCACCTCAAATTAGCCCTATGATAGTCTCCTTCATGGATCTAATTATTTTCTCTCATAAAACTCATAATTTGTTTATTCTGTCTGTATAGTTGTCCCTTGGTATCCATAGGGTACTGGCTCCAGGACTCCCTACAAATATCAAAATCCTTAGATGCTTAAGTTCCTTATATATTAATAAAATGACATAGTATTTGCATATAACATATATACAACCTCCTGTATATTTTAAATCATCTGTATATTTCTTATAATATCTAATGCTGTATAAATGTTATGTAAATCATTGTTATAGTGCATTGTTCAGGGAATAACAGCAAGAAACAAAGTCCATACATGTCAATGAAGACACATTTTTTCTAAATATTTTCAATTCATGGTTGGTGAAATCCATGGCTGACTGTATTATTTCTTTAATATCTGCCTTACCCACTAGACTCTGAGCTCCTTGAGGGCAGAGATGATGCCTGGCTTTTTCACATCTGGACTCCCCCGGCCCTTGCTCACCCTTGCTTGCTTTGTCCACAGTAGGTGCTCAATAAATAACATAGCATTGATTTGTAAAAAACTCAGTGATTATTCATTGCAATGAGTTGTGGTGCTATGAGAAGCACCCAGGTGTCCTGAGTCCCAGCACAGCACTTGACATTATGCCCCCCCAGCTATGGTCCTCTTGACTGGAGTGTTAGTGGAGCCCAGCCTGGCATTGATGGTAAAAGCCCAACTTTGGAAGATCTGTCGGCCATCATGTTTTCCCTCCAACTCTTACCTATCTCATCTTACTGCCCAGGCTGAGTCAGTCTGGCTTAGTACAAAGATCACAGCTCTTAGCTGAAAGACCCAGGTTCAAAGTGCACTTCTGCTACTTCATACTCCCATGGGTTCAGGCAAGGCTCTGAAACTCTCTAAGACTTTATTTCCACACTGCTTCTGAAAGGATATTTTCTTTGCCTTTACGTTTCATGATTGTGCTATATTTTATAAATTCTTATAAAACCTTTTATAAACCATTCTGGAACACAGTGGGTCATAAATAAAATGTATCTGCAAAAGAGAGATAATATTTACCATCCTGGACTGCAGGGGGTATTAGAGATGAAGTAGGCAGTGCACCTGGTAGTGAGTAGCTGCTATTGTCATCATTATCATTATTTTTGGTGAGGCTGAATCTCAACAAATACCTCTTAGGGCATCAAACAGGAAACAAATTTCCTTGAAAATGAATGTCACAAATATAAAAGGTCTACAAAAATAGATAATCTCTGATCAGGACAAAATTCAGGGATATGGTCAGGCCATGGGAGAAACCCCATGGTAACCCAATCTGACCAATCAGAATGGTTGAGAAAATGGAGTTGAAGGTGAAACTTCACAGACACATCATTCTAATTCTTTATGACCTAGCCAGAGAGATGACTGAACTAGAGGTGAGTAAGGTAAAACAGGAGGGCTAAACATTGCCAGGTGACTGCACAAAAAGGTTGAGAATCAAACAGCTTTGCTGTGAGCCACTATGAGCATAAAATATGATGCGGAATAGTCCCACAATGCAAAGAATAAAATAAAATAAAATAAAACAGATATTTGCATTAGAGAGTTTGAAACAACAAACCAAAGCTGCAGAGTGGTCCAGGCTCTTCAGTAAATGAAGTGGGTGGATTCAAAGTTTATTATTAATAAAAAAATAAAAAACATGAGACCTATTCCCCCAAAAAAGTGAAGGAGGGAGAAATGAGATGTGATGAAAAGGTGTTTTTAAAAATACCAATTGTGGCCAGGTGTGGTGCCTCACTCCTGTTCTTCTAGCAGTTTAGGAGGCCAAGGTGGGCAGACTGCTTGAGCTCTGGCATTCAGGACTAGCCTGGGCAATATGGTCTCTACCAAAAATACCAAAAAAAAAAAAAAAAAAAAAAAAAGCTGGACATGGTGGACTGTGTCTGTGGTCCCAGCTACTGGGAGGCTGGAGTGGGAGGATCGTTTGATCCTACAGGGTGGGGGTGGAGGCTGTAGTGAGCCGAGATGGAGCCACTGCACTCCACCCTAGGCAACACAATGAGACCCTTTCTCAAAAAAAAGTATCAGTTGTGGCCAGGAGCAGTGGCTAATGCCTGCAATCCCAGCACTTTGGGAGGCCAAGGCGGGTGGATCACCTGAAGTCAGCAGTTCGAGATCAGCCTGGCCAACATGGCAAAACTCCATCTCTACTAAAAATAAAAAAATTAACCAGGCACGGTGGTGGGCTCCTGTAATCCCAGCTACTCAGGAGGCTGAGGCAAGAGAACTGTCTGAACCCAGGGGGCACAGGTTACAGTGAGCCAAGATCACACCACTACACTCCAGCCTTGGTGACAGATCAAGGCTCCATCTCAAAAAATAATAATAATAAAATACAACAAAATAAAATATGAATTGTATGGGGAATCAATCAAGGAAAAGATGAGTTCTCCATAACTGCAAAGAAATGATAGGCATAAGAGATCTCTTAATATGAAAAATAGAACAATTAAAGTTCCAAGAAAAGTTTATGTAGCAGCAAAAGGGGAAAATGTAAAGGATCAGAAAGAATTCAGACAAAAATCAAAGATAAAATGTCACAGTGGTAAAAGCTGCTTGTAAAAATATGTGACTGGAAATGAAGTCTGGGAGGTAAAGGAGAATTTTGATGGGACCGGAAACCTGCCAAAATTTTAAAATCTGTTTGTGGGCAGGCACAAGGATTAGAATCTGTTGGAGCCAGACCGGAGCTAGTCCTCCCCCACACCAATTCTCCCACCCATTGGACATTTTCCAAGTAAGGAATGGTAGAAGAAGATGGGGGCTTGGCTGAAAAGCAGAAGTAGATCTTTCAGTCTTGCAGTTCTTCAATCATAAATATCTGCTGAAGGGAGAGGCCTGGTCTCACCTTCAAGACATTAAGACCAGATGTAAACCAAAACAAACTAAAACAGTAAACCAGCCCCAACCAGTCCAATTTCTGATCAGAATGAAGAAAGTAACCCTTATGCTAGCTGCCTGAAAGAGAAACATTTGAGCCATTTCTGAAAAAAAAGTTATCATTTGAAATTTGAATTTGAAAAAAAATTTGAAAAACCTATTATCAACTACAGTTTTGAGTTCTTATATACAAATTCTGACATATGATAAAAATAGCAGAATATGTTAAAAAGTAGGAGATTGTGAAATAAAAAATCAACAGAAAAACATGTGACTGAATACAGACCAAGAGATGACACAGCTGATTAGTGGCCCTGGACTTTGAAATAACTATTATAAAGTATGTGAAAGAATCTGAAGGAAAATATTAATATGGGTGAAAATATGGGAAAAAAATCCAAAAAAATAATGTGACCTCTAAAATTAGAATAAAATGGAAATTTTAAAGCTGAAAAATACAATACCTGAAATGGAAAACTAATTGAATGGGCTTAACAGTAGATTGGACATAGTGAAAGAAAGAATTAGTGAATTTGAATACTGGTCAATAGAAGTTATCTAAACTGAAGCAAAGAGAGAAAAGGAATTTTTATAGTAAAATATTAGAGAGCCCTGGGACAAGATTAAATGATCCAGCACATTTTAGAGTCTCAGAAGAGAAGGAGCAGGGAAATGGAATAGAAAAAAATACATATTGAAAGGGTATGAAATATTTTTAGTTGGTAGAAAACATAAATTTAAAGATCCAAGAAGCTTAACCAATCCAAAGGAGGAAAAGTACAGTGAAATCACACCTAAGTGTATCACAGTCATCCTGCTGAAAACCAAAGAGAATGAGAAAAATCGTAAAAGCAGAAGTGGGGTAGACACCATATATTCAGGAAAATGGAGGATACCTCTCAAGCAGTCTGCAAAATATTGTTTACCACAATATTTTATAAAATATTGTGAAGAGACTATTTAAGGCTAGAGAAAGAATCATCCAAAATGATTAGAGGCAACAGTACTTGGTGATCACATAGGACCAGGAGGAATACCCATCACCCAATAAGATAAAATTCATGATATTTGGTACACAAATTATATGCTCCCCATCATAAACAGACTTTAAATATACAAGTACAAGAATGGAAAAAGATATACTATGCTAACACTCATCAAAAAAGAGCTGGAGTGACTATATTACTATCATATTACCAATTAATATCATATTACCAATAGCATATTACCAAGAATAAACAAGTTTATCTCAGAAAGATAAAGAGATCAATTCATCAAGAGGACAGAACAATACTAAAGTTTCTTCACTTGAGGCCAAGTATGGTGGCTCACACCTGTAATCCCAGCACTTTGGGAGGCTGAAGCAGCTGAATTGCTTGGGGTCCTGAATTTGAGACCAGCCTGGCCAACATGGTGAAATCCCATCTTTACTAAAAACATAAAAATCAGCCATGCATGGTAGAGAGTGCCTGTAATCCCAGCTAATCAGGCAGCTGAGGCAGGAAAATCACTTGAACTCAGGAGGCAGAAGTTGCAGTGAGCCAAGATCACGTTGCTGAACTCTAGTCTGGGTGATGGAGTGAGACTCCACCTCAAAAAAAAAAAAAAAAAAAAAAAGCTGAAAATAACAAAATATGTAAAACAAAAACTTATAGAACTGCAAGGAGAAATAGAAAATCCACAATTACAGTCAGAGAATCTTTCAATAATTAGTATCACCATAAACAAGAAATTACCAAGCATGTAGAACACTTGAACAATGCCATCAATCAACATGACTTAACTGACATTTACAGAAAAAACTGGGTAGACAGATGCAAGAAAAATAAACTTTGATTCATACCTCACACCATATACAAAAAGCAACCTAAAATGAACCATAGACCTAAGTATAAAACTTTAAACTATAAAATTTCCAGGAGAAAACATAAGATAAAATATTTGTAACCTTGGGGTGGGCAAATTTTTTTTTAGATATAATACTAAAAGTATGAGCCATAAAAGGACAAAAATTGATAAATTGTACTTAGTGAAATTTTAAAATGCTGCACTTTTGAAAAACACTGTTAGAAGAAATTAAGACAGCCTCTCTCTCCTCTCCTTTCTCCTCCTAAAAAAATTAAAAACAAAAGCCACAGACTGGGAGAAAATATTTGTGAAACAGATATCTAATCAAGGACTTGTTCCCAGGTTATATAAGGAACTCCCAAAACTCAAAACTAAGAAAACAAACAACATACTTTTTAAAATCAGCAAAACATTTGTATTAGTCCATTCTCACACTGCAGTGAAGAACTGCCTGAGACTGGGTAATTTATGAAGAAAAGAGGTTTAATTGATTCCCAGTTCTACATGATTTGGAAGGCCTCAGGAAAGTTACAATCATAGTGAAAGGCACCTCTTCACAGGGCAGCAGGAAGGAGGAGTGCTGAACAAAAAGGGAGGAGCCCCTTATAAAACCATCAGATCTTATGAGACTCACTTACTATCCAGAGAACATCATGGGGGAAACTGACCCCATGATTCAATTACCTCCACCTGGTCTCTCCCTTGACAAGTAAAGATATAGGGATTACAGGGATTACAATTCAAGATGAGATTTCAGTGGGGACACAAAGCCTAATCATATCAACATTTAAACAGACACCAATAAAGAAGATACCACAGATGCACATAAGCACATGAAAAGATGCTCAATAACATTACTCATTAGGGAAATGCAGATTAAAACCATGAGATACCACTATACTTCTATTAGAATAGCTAATGTTAAAAAGTCTGAACATATCAAGGATGTGCAAGAAATGTAGAGAAACTGGAGCCTTCATATACCACTGGTAGGAGTTTAAAATGCTACAACTTTGTAAAACAGTTTGTCAGTTTCTCTAAAAATCAATCACCAATGATTAAGCCATTGCATACTTTGGTATTTAACCAAGACAAATAAAACATGCCAATACAAAGCTTGCACATAAATATTGGTGGCAGTTTTGTTTGTAATGGCCCACAATTATAAACAATGTAGATGTCATCAGCAGGTAAATTGATAAATTGTGGTACATCCATACAATGGAATACTACTCAGCAATAAAAAGGAATTAACTATCAATACATACTTCAGTATGGGTGAATCTCAAAATAATAATGCTGAGTGAGAAAAGACAGAAAGAATGAAATACCTTCTGATTCCATTTATACAAAACTTTAGAAAATTTAAAATAACTTAAAGTGACAGAAAATAAATGAGCAGTTGCCAGAGAAGAGAGGAACTGAGAAAGTGAAAGAGAGGAATTACCAGGGGTACAAGGTAGCTTTTCAGGGTGATGGCTATGTTCATTATCTTCACTCAGTGATGACTTTATAGTGTAAACATACAGCAAAATTTATCACATGGTACACTTTAAATATACTTTTATTTTATGTCAATCATATCTCAATAAAGCAGTTTGACAAAAGCTCCCCCCACACCAAAAAAGTTAAGCACACTGGATTTGTGCATTCTATGTACTAAAATTACATTTCAATAAAATACTGTTTTAAAAAGTCATACACAAAACTTCAAGCAGGCAAGAACTCATAGGATAACGCCACTCATAAGCTCATTTTCTTCAATGAGCTTATCTTGAAGAAAATACTTGACAATGAAATATGCTGAAATAAGAATGAATCAAAAGAACTCAAGGCAGAACAAGTCTGGGGATAAGCATTGAGTCATTAAATATAAAACTAAGACTAAATATCCATGAGACTTGTGGTTACAGAACCAAGACCCAATGTTGTAACCTTGAAAATATAAACACATAGTTAAACCCACAGGGTTCGGAATGACAGAGAAATGTGAACAGGTAATTTCTTCACATTTTATAGAAAAGAAAATCAAATGAAGGCTAAAACTTGAAACAAATTGCTAAAAAACAAATTCTAGCCTCAAATGATTCCATAATTTTTTCCTCAACTTTAAAGGGATAACTTTAGAATGAGAAGCAGTTATGGTAAACAAGTTGTCACCTAAACTTTAACAGTTTCTTCAAATTTCATTTCCAGTTAATTTTCTCCAGGCAAAATATAAACTATTTTATTAAGAATAATATGAAGAGTATGCATACAGTTTGTAAAATAATTCCTATCTATTTTTGTCCCGGCCTCTCTATTGTTATGTCTGTATATATGTATAGATAGATATCCTGAATGATAGTTACCAAATATTAATTACGGCTTTCTGGAGAGTGTAACATAAGGTGGACGATTTTCCATTCTTCTATGTCCTCCTTCAGTGGCTTGAATTTTGTGTAATATACATGTATCACTTTTACAAAAACAATTAAGTCATTATTCTTGTTCTTAAAAAACAATGCACACTCTAAGGTCAAAGAAATTAGTGCTAATCCCAACTGCACCACTAATTCACTGTGTGAATGCAGGATTTGTTTTCATCTCTTGGTGTCTCAGTTCTCTCATCCGTATTGTGAAGGTAACACCAGCACCTAATCCTTTGGGTTAAGGTGGATTTCAATATGATAGTGTGTTTAAGTTGTTATGTACAGTATCCAAATAGTTAGCAGCCACTGGACAGTGGAATTGCAGCTGAAGATGATGCCAAAAACCCAACAAGTCTCTTGAGCTCAATGAGCCTCTTTAGGTCACAATATCATAACATCATCAAATTGTACTTGAACTCTAAAAAGGGAGCTATGAGCAACATAGAGCAACGCTCGTGACCAAATATCTGATTTTCAGAACTGCATCCTATCTATCCAGGGACACCAGAGATGAAGGTCTCAGTTTCCTTCTGGTTCTTATTTCTTGAACCGGTAGAAGAATTTCAGGAGTTGTCAAGTGCACATTTCAAGTTGGTGTGTTATTGAAGAGAAGTCTGATGAGGTCCCAGTGTGGGTGATTGGCCTTGACATAAGGTGGGATTCTTAGTAGTTGATCTCCACACACAACCGGATGTTTCCTTGATGTTCACAATGGGATGTTTCCTTGAAGTCTGCCCTGGTACCCACACGGGGTCTCCAGAACAGCTTGGAGAAAAAGTGACAAGCAAAAGACACTACTTTAGACAATTTCAGGAATTTTGACTTTGGAGTAACTGATTTTTATTCATCTCAAAATAGGCATCTTGTTGCCTTTATAAGTAGATATATTTCAGGAAAGTGATCTGAAAAGAAAATCTAACTTCTTCATTGACTTTCTTATAAAATTATAAATAAATTTGTCCTGGAGAAAAAAAATTACCCAACTCAACATTTTTTTAAAGTGCCATGGGTGGCCAGGTTCAAGAGTTTTTGTTGATGCTAATAAAATGGGTGACTTTTTTAAAGTTTCCAGAGCTTTGCAGCATTTTGCATGAATTCTAAGTTCCCTTTTTCCTCTCTTGCCAGGCAAGAATTATCTTCTTCAGGCAACAGAATTATCTTCCAGACTACATAATCTCCTGGCATTCCATTTTCAAATTTTGAAGTTCAGCTCTATTTTTTCACTTACATAAAAATAGTACTACTGGAGGTGGGCTGCAGTATTACATTTTTTCAGTAATGACCATCATGTAAAAATGTGCTCCAGGGAGCAATATGGACAAATAGAAGGCTCCAGTGACAATTCTCCACCCTCCAACCTCCCACAGAAACACCAAATTGAACAGTTAACCACACAAGAAACCATCTTTGTAAAAACCAAAATCAAGGGAGTTATCATAATACCTGGTTTTGACATCATATTAAGGAAAGAGGCACTGAAGAGGGTAGAAAAGACATTCTCAAATTGCTTACACCACCCCTCTCTCATCCCCCAGCAGCTGCCTTGTGGTGTAGAGAGAGAGGATTTGTGTGCTTGGGGAAGACAGAGGGCAGTGATTGTGGGACTGTGCATTGGAACTCAGTGCTGTACTGTCACCATGGAGAGCAACACAGGACAGAACTCTGCTAATGCCGCTGGGAGGAAGGATTTAGACCAACCCTAGCCAGAGACACATTGTCCATCACAGCAGCCAGGACTTGAGTTCCAGCTAGCCCTACTACTGCAGGCTAAAGAGCCCTGGTTCCTATATAATCTAGGCCACAAGGACTGCAATTCCTGGGCAAGTCCTGGTGCTATGCTGGGTTCAGAGTCAGTGGACTTTGGGTGCATGTGGCCTAGTGAGATACTAGCTGGGAGGCAAAGAGGACTTTGTCTTACAACTTGAATACCAGCTCAGCCTCAGTAAGATAGGGGAATGGGCAGAGTCCTGAGGCCCCCATTTTAGGCTCTAGCTCCTAGACAACATTTCTAGACACATGCTGGGCCAGAAGGGAACCTGCTCCCTTGAAGGGAAAGACTCAATCCTGACAGGATTCATCACCTGCTAACTAAAGGGTCCATGGCCCCTGAATAATCAGCAATGGTAGCCAGGCAAGCCAGGCACTTGCCACAGAACTTGGGTGAGATACAGAGCCATTCTGGCTTTAGGTGTGACTCAGCACATTCCCAGCTGGGGTGGCCATGGGCAGAGACTCCTGCTTGTGTAAAGGAGAGGAGAGAATAAAGGGGACTTGGTCTTGCAACTTGGGCACCAGCTTGGCCACAGTGTGGTAGAACACTAGCAAGCTTCTGGAGTCCCCAGTTCCAGACTTTGTCTTCGATGGCATTTCTAGACCTGCTGTAAGCCAGAGAGGAGCCCACTGTCCTGAAAGGAGAGACCTAGGCCTGACAGCATTCACCACAAGCTGACTGAAGGGCCCTTGGGCTTTGATTAAACAATTGTGGTAGCCAGGCAGTACTCACCATGGGCCTGGGGCAGTGGTGGCCAACAGGAGTCCTTCTGCTTAAGGAAAGGAGAAGGAAGAGTTGGAAGGGCTTTATCTTATGGCTTGGGTGCCAGCACAGCCATAGTAGAATAGAGCACCAGGTAAATTCTTAAGGTTTCCAACTACAAACGCTGGCTCCCTGACAGCATTCCTGGACCTGAGGTGGGCCAGGAGGGGAGAAAGGACACCTCCCTGAAAGAAAGGACACAAGCCTGGCTGGATTCACCACCTGCTGACTGAAGAGCCCTTGGGGTTTAAATGAACATCAGCAGTAGCTAGGACAGGATGAGACCCGGTGCTATGTTGTTTTAAGGTATGACCGAGCGCAGCCCCAGTGGTAGGGGCCACAGGAGTGCTTGTGTCACCCCTCTCCCAGCTCCAGACAGCTCAGCAGAGAGAGAGAGAGAGACAGAGAGAGAGAGAGAGTGAGAGAGAGAGAGAGGGAGAGAGAGAGAGACCCTGTTTGTTTGAGGGGAAAGTAAGGGAAGAGAACAAGAGTATCTTCCTAGTAATCCAGGAATTTACTCAGATCTTATCCAAGACCACCAAGGCAGTACTTCTACAAGTCTACAACAGTCATGGTGTTACTGGGCTTAGGGTGCTCTCTAACACAGATACAACTGCAGTGACCAAAGATTTAGATCACAATACTCAATTCCCTTTGCATACTTGAAAGCCTTCCTAAGAAGGACAGATATAAATAAGCCTAGACTGTAAAGACAGCAATAAATACCAAACTCTTCAATGGCAGAACATCAACAAATATCTACAAGCATTAAGACCATCCAGGAAAACATGACCTCACCAAATGAACAAAATAAGGCACAAGTGCCCAATCTCAGCATGAGAGAGATATGTGACCTTTCAGACAGCAAATTCAAAAAAGGTGTTTTGAGAAATCTCAATGAAATTACTGATAACACAGAGAAGGAATTCAGAATCCCATCAGATAAATTTAACAAAAAGATTTTTTTTAATAAAGCAGAAATTATAGAGCTGAAGAAATGTATTGTACACAATGATAAAGGGGTCAATTCAGCAACAGGATATAACAATTGTAAATATATATGCATCCAACACTGGAGCTCTAAGATATAAAAGCAAATATTATTAGAGCTAAGGAGAGAGAGAGAGATCCCAATCCACTAACAGCTGGAGCCTTCAACAACCCACTCTCAGCACTGGGCAGATCATTCAGACAGAAAATCAACAAAGAAACGTCGGACTTAATCTGCACTATAGACCAAATGGATCTGATAATATTTACAGAGCATTTCATCCAACGGCTACAGAATACGCATTCTTTTCCTCAGCACTCTCAAGGACAGATCATACATTAGGCCACAAAACAAGGGAGAAAACTGCAAACTGTCCATCTAACAAGGGATTAATAACCAGAATATATAAGAAGCTCAAACAACTCAACAGGAAAAATCCAACAATCCAATTTTTAAAATGGGCAAAAGATCTGAACAGACATTTCTCAAAAGAGGATGTAAAAATGGCAAACAGGTATATAAAAATATGCTCAACTTCATTAATCATCAGACAAATGCAAATCAAAACTACAATGAGGTATCATCTCCCCTCAGTTAAAATGACTTTCATACAAAAGACAGGCAACAACAAATGTTGGCAAAGATGTGGAGAAAAGGGAATCCTTGTATGCTGTTGGTAGAAGTGTAAATTACTACAGCCACTAAGGAGAACAGTATGAAGGTTCCTCACAAAAACAAAAATAGAGTTACCATATGATCTAGCAATCCCACAGTTAGGTATGTACCCAAAGGAAAAGAAATCAGTATACTGAAGAGATATCTGAACTTCTATGTTTATTGCAGCGTTGTTCACAGTTGCCAAGATTTCAAAGAAACCTAAGAGTCTATCAGCAGATGAATGGATGAAGAAAATGTGGTACATATACACAATGGAATACTATTGAGCCATAAAAAAGAATGAGATCTTGTTATTTGCAACAACATAGATGGGACTGAAGGACGTATTAACTGAAATATACCAGGTACAGAAAGACAGACTTTGTATGTTCTCACCCATTTGTGGGAACGAAAATTTAAAACAGTTGAACTCATGGAGATAGAGAGTAGAGTGATGGTTACCAGAGGATGGAAAGGGTAGCAGGAGACTGGGGATGGGGTAGGGATGGTTCGTGGGCACAGAAATATAGTTAGATAGAATGAATGAGTCTAGTATTTAATAGCACAACAGGATAACTACAGACAATAATAATTAATTGTACATTTAAAAATAACTAAAATAGTATAATTGGAATGTTTGTAACACAAAGAAATGATAAATGCTTTAGGTGACAGATACTTCATCTACCCTGATGTGATTCTCATGCATTGGATGCTCGTATCAAAGTATCTCATGTACTCTACAAATATATACTCCTACTATGAATCCATAAACATTTTTAAAAATTTTAAAATGTACTCTGATCCCCAAAATTACTCAATGTGTGTAAAAAGAGTTCTAGAGCCTACTCTATCAATTCCTTATGCTCAAACTTTCATAAAACTTGCTTGCTTAAAATTAGCAATATATATGCCTGAAAAAGTAATATATGTGTTTCTTACTGAAAACGTATTGAGTTTCAGTAACAAACTGAACAGAAGCTTAGTCAAGTCAAACACCATAATATTTGGCACCCAAGCCTCTTCCATAGTCCAGGACTGGGTCTGCCAAGAGAAGCTTTGTACAGAGGCTCCCTAAGAATGAACGGGAACCCAATAGCTTCTCAGTTCTCTTTTGATGCTGGAAACAAGTCCACAGGAGACCTCTGGTCTGCTCTGTTGAAGGTGGAATGGCAAACAAGACAGAAAAAAGAAGATGAATACCATGAATGGACAGGACAGGAAAAAGAAGATGAATTAATGTTGAGGGGAAGCTAAAGATGTTATGGATTAAAGACACCAACTTCCGATAGATCTGAATCACAAGAATAGGCAAACCTATGGGCTGTGATACAAATGAAGACTTTGTGGTCCCAACTGTATTTCCCACTTACGGGCCAAAATATTTAGAAATCTGCCATTAAAGAGGCAGAGGAGGCATCCAACAGCATACAATCCCAGAGAACAAGGGGAAGGCAAGTAACAGGGAGAAAACTTACTTTATCAAACACTGCTGTGCATCGTGACTGGATCCTGGTTCTACTCTCATTAGAAACAGTCTCTTTCTCCAGCTGCAACAAACTCTTAGGAAAATATGCTCCCTCCAAAATACATGCAAATGCTACATGGAAGTGGCCTCAGACCTAGACTCCTTTATTGGATTAATTTGATTCCTGACTTACTCTTCTGCTCTCATCTAACTTCTTCTAATTTCTTGAACTCAAAGTATTACCTGCACGAGCTAATTCTCTCTGCCCATGCCCTTCTTCAGAATCACTTCCTCCACACATCTTCCCTGACCATGCTCCCCCTAGTATTGCTCTTCACATCACGTGTCATGATGGGCTGTGGACTTGACAGGCTCTCTACCAGACCTTGAGCTCTGTGGGAGCAGGTGCTGGATTTTGTTCACTGTTACATTCACCTGTGCTTGGCCCATTGAAAGTATTTAATCATTTCTTGAATATGCTGTCAAGAGCATATATAGAATACATCGGTATTCCCCGTGTTGCTACAGAAATTTCACTTGCTTCTGCCCCACACCCACCCAACTGTACCCAGTTTGCTTCTGTTTTTCCATTGTTCCTATTTGGGTCCAACTCTATGACAGCAGCTTCTAGATGGAATTGTCCATCTAGAAGGTGACTCTAGGCCAAGTATGTGTTTTGGGAACATTGCAGCTTTTTTTTTTTTTTTTTAGCGGAGATGTAAATATTAATGGTGAAACTATCTGATAAAGAGGGCCATCACTCAAGATACAAAGTGGAGCTTTCTATATTTTAAGAGTCGCTGAAAAGTAGAGACTCTTAAAACGCACAAAACATCATGTGGCTGTGTTAAGAAGAGGAACTTCACTGCAATTTTCAGAAGCCAAACTGAGAGGCTCTGCAACCTTTGAAACACTTGAGGGCTGCGGCAATAGAACAGAGCAATATTTCTAGAGGTACAGGACAGAGTAGTAGACTAGGTGGGCCAGCAGACCTGGACTTAAATGAGACAGGAAAAAGGAGGGCAAAGAGGAAGGAGGAGAAGAGAAAGAGATGGGGATTGGAATCAAAGACAGAGATGGAATTCAATTATTGGAATAAATAAATACACAATAATTTGGAGTAAATAAATATGCAATAAATTGTAATAAACAAATACACACTAAATCAATCCCCTTTCCATTCTTTTCATCTTTTTTTTTCCTTTCTGCTTTCTGTTCTTTCCACATTTTTAAGGAAAAAAATTATTTTCCTTAAGGAAAAAAATATGGAAAGAATGGAAAGTGGGTTGATATACTGTGTATTTCCAAGTTTTTAAAATATCACATGCTTATTGGAGAAAAATTAATACAATAAAGAAAAAAATAAATGCACTCATAATTTTTTACCCATTTTTTTCTATAATTCCTTCTCACCTTTCTATTCACACAGAGGAGCTTTTATACAGGTTTATATTTTGCATATCGCTTTTGAATCCATCTTTATTTTATACACAAGAGGATGCAGTTCAAAATTTTTTCTACCAAAAAACCAAATTTCCATTACTATTTGAATGAAATTGCTTTTTCTTTACTCTTTTTCACCTTCCCCTAAATACTATCAGCTGCGTGTTTTATGTATTGTTTCTGCTCTACCTTTTCTGTGTTGTAGCCCAGCAGTGAAGAGCCCAACTCTGGAATCAGACAAGCCAACGTTGGAAACCCAGCCCATTTATGAGCTCTGTGGCATTGGGCATGTTCTGTAAAATCTCTCGGACTGTTTTAACATCTATAAAACTTCATAGTATTATTATCATTCTTTATAGTATTCATAGGTTGTTAATGATAAAGCATTTTCACCATTCCTAGCACATACTGATAATTCAATAGGTACGAGTCACTAATGTTATTATAACCCCATTGCTCTGTTAGAATTTGCCCTTCAAAAAAGTATTTTTCAGTACCTCTTATGTACCAGAAACTGTGGCAAGCCCTGGTGTGATAGGGAAGAACAAGAAAGTGCTTCTCATCCACCGATTGGTGTGTGTTATCTTTATTTATTTTAGAACTGCCCCAGTACACACACACACACACACACACACACACACACACACACACACACATACTTCCATTCTCCTTTCCACTGGAACTCTGCTAAAGTGCTTGCTATGATGTCCTAGCTGTTTTGAAAGACAGTAAGGGTTTCACCACCAATCCTTAAGGAAAATCAGATGAAAAGTAACAACCATATGAGACATAGGCACAGCAATAACTCCAGAATCCTGTTATTGTTATTATCCCCTATCCTGGATATGGAGTTTATGATGCCCTGGGTCCACTGGAACAGAGGCACTAAAATAGCCTCCTTCCCTTCCACAATGCCCTCCCTCCCCGAGAAAGCACCTTCTCTCACATATTTCACTTTCAGTAGTTCAGCTGAAGGGAAGAATACAAAACAAGCATACTTTTCACACCCTCAACCTCAAAAGCCTGGATAAATCCCTTCTGCCTACAACTTTGGAGATCTGGAAGTTATCTCTGGGTCCCAGGAAAGATGACTTTGGATTTTATCTCAGTAGGTACCCCAGACTCACAAATAACAAGGATTCTCTGCCTCCAGGAGAAAAGACATACATTCTGCCCCATTCATAGGCAAGTAGAACCCCAAGGGTGAATAAGTACTTGCCATCTGCTATAAACTGGTGCTTAAGGTCAATGCAAATATGGGCTCCCTCCTGTGCAACCACCCTGGGACCCTCTGAAGCTCAAAGCTGGCTCCCTTCTCTCCCAGTGAAGATCTTGTTTATATATTAAAATGGTTAGAAAGACAGTACACTTCCCCAGAAGGAAACTCCCAATCTTCCGATTTTTATTCACCAGATAGTCAAATGGAATAAAATATAAACTTGGTGTCAGGGAGAATTAACCCAGGTTGATAAACCTGGATGGTGATGTGCAGGTCTGGCCATGTTTATGGCCTCCCAATCTCCAAATAGAGGCCTTGAAAACCTGGCTCTGGAGCAAATTCTGCCCCATCCTGCACATATAAGATAAATAAATATTTGAAAGGTATGCATTGAGTGCCTTCTGTTTTCCCATTGTAGGTTTTCACATTACAGCTCATGCAGAAAAGTATAATCATCAGATTCCTGGCAGCACTGAAAGCTGAGGGGACGGACACCTCGGACTGAGGTTGAAGATTCTCTGGGGCAGCAGGCTAGGGGCTCTAAATGCAGAAAGAAGGAGCAGAGAGAGAGAAAGAGCTGTGCTGCTCCGCCTCTGCTCTTGGGCACCTCAAAGAAGGCATTATACGTATGATTTCTTATTCATTCCTCTTAAAAACTTTAAGTCTTAAGGTGAGGAAATGAAGTTCAAAGAGGTTAAGTGACCTGTTCTTTCTGTCCCCCTGTGGGTACCTGGAAACTTCTACTCATCTTTGAAGACTCAGTTCAGATACCTCTTCCTTCATTTACAGACACCCTGTGCCTCTGAACCCTACAGCTCTCACAGACACCTCTAAAGTAGCACAGATTACATGCAGGCTGACTGCCTGGGTCTGAATTCCAGCCTTATAACTTCTGAAATTTGACTCTTTTAGCAGGTTATTTAAACACTGTGTTTCATTGTCTTTAACCATGAAACGGGAATATTAGCAATTCTTATCTCATTGAGTACTTAGGCAGATTCATTGAGTTAACACATGAAAAGCAGTTAGGGAAGTGCCTGGCAAATAGTAAGCATTCAATAAATGTGGATGACAATTATGATTTTTTTTTTTTTGAGACAGAGTCTCGCTTTTATTGCCCAGGCTAGAGTGCAGTGGCGTGATCTCGGCTCACTGCAACCTCCACCTCCCGAGTTTAAGTGATTTTCCTACCTCAGCTTCGTGAGTAGCTGGGATTACAGGTGCCTACCACCATGCCTGGCTAATTTTTCTACTTTTAGTAGAAATGGGGTTTCACCATGTTGGTCAGGCTGATCTCTAACTCCTGACCTCAGGTGATCCGCCCGCCTCAGTCTCCCAAAGTTCTGGGATTACAGGTGTGAGCCACCATACCCAGTCTATTATTATTATTCTTATTAGGCACTCATTATGCTGAGTTCCTTGAGGATAGGAAGAGTATCTTATTCATGAAAACAGGTCTTGTCAGTCTTGTTACATGCATCCAATACCTGAAACAGAACCTGCCAAGAAAGACACTAAATATTTATTGAATCTTTGGACAAATGCATTAATGAATGTATCCGTTCCTCTTCAATGTCCAGCATCAAGTAGGTGTCCAATTTGTATTCAGTTGATGTAATAAATTCATAAATGAACGTCACAGGTGATTTAAGCCCCCAGATACTCCTTACACCTTGCTCATCCTGGTAGCTTCTTGCAGAAAGGGTATAGACCTTTGTCTTCAAAGTACTTGAAAGGAACAACAGCCTAGGGTTATACAGATTTCCAAAAATCCAGCCATGGAGCTCACCCATTACTTTAATAAGCACCCTCGAGTCTAGCTGGAGTCCCTCAGTGAGGAGCCGAAGCTAATTTGGCACTTTTTGGCCTTCCGAAGCACTTTCAATAGGAATAAAAAGAATGCTGATTTCCCCTGGGACCTATAAATAATTCAGTCCCATTTGTGTGTCATTGAATCTCTTTTAGCAGGAATCGTACAAAGGTCAGGGCCAAATAAATGTCTCTTCAATGTTTGTGCATAATGTCAAAGAGTATTTTTAGGGCAAATGCTGTTCAGAAAAGAACTGAAGAGAAACGGTGAGGTAATTGTGTTCCAGCGCAGATATTCCCGAATGGATTAGCGTGGGTTTTCCCGACAGCCCCCAGAGCCAGACAGCTCCCGCCTGCATTGCTAACCTGGAGGGGGGTTGATGAGGACTTTATTGGCCCCAAAATGGCATGGTGGAGCTTAAGCTCTTCCCAAGCCGAGAAGTGGTGCCAGAACAGTTTTTGTCCTAGTTTCTTAAGCCTACAGATTCTAGCAGGATTTAAAAAAAAAGAAAGAAAGAAAAAAGAAAGGCTCCTTCTTGCATAAGAATTAAATACAGCAATTAACTAACCTAGGAGAGTGCAGTGGACCAGACTATGGGCTTTGAAGCCAGGCAATCCAGCATCTTTGCTCTGTTGCTCTCTGGTTGTGTGATCTTGGGCAAAATACCTCAACCCACTGAGTGTTAGTTTCTCTATCTATAAAATGGAAGTACTAGCAAAACCTACGTCAGAGGGATATTGTGAGAATTATAGTAGATAATGCAAGTACAAAGCTTAACATCGTGCTTGGCACAAAGAGCTCCTTAAAATTAGATATTCTTTTAAATATGTTTTAGGCTGTGGTTTGCAATGGCTCTTTCTCCACATGCATGATCTGGTTTGGATCTGTTAGGGATTCCTCAAGAATCCTGGTTTGTTGATGCTATTCTGCTACTTGCTCTTGTTTTTCATTCTGTTGCTCTATATATTCTCTCTCATATCCTCTGTCTCCCCTCCCTCTCTTGTTATTTCATGGGATTGGGAGTGAGAAGGGGTCAGAAAGATGTGCTCAGTCTTCTTCAAACGTTATTACCCAATGAATCAAGGCCGCATAAGGGCTGCTCACTGTAGAGCAACTGAGTCCCATGCTTAGAAAAAAACATCAAAGGCGATGCACTCATTTTCCAAATGAAGACACAGAGGCTCAGAGAAGGAACGTGACTTCTTAAAGAAAATTAAGTTAGTGCAAGGGTTCTTAACCCAGGGTCCACAAACCCTCAAAGGGTCCTGGGTAGAATTTAGGGAGTCTATGAACTTCAGTGGGAAAAATTAGATGACTTTTCAATAATCTCTAGCTGAAAGTTTTCATTTCCTTCAACTGAATGTAGACAACCAAGCACAATGATGCTTAATTATGATTTTGTCACCAAGAGAAACCATAGACACTTTGCCATCACGACACAATTATTGTAGACATCACAAAATACTATTCATGCTTAGCACAATGTTGAAATATTGATAGTTATTAGACCTTCTGGTGGATCTATTTAATGCACTATTAAAGAAGTACATGTATTATTATCACAAATTTATTATTTTTAATATTTTGCCAACAAAAGAATTGATTCCAGTTCTAATTCTTTTTTTTTTTTGAGACTGGGTCTCACTCTTTCACCCAGGTTGGAGTGCAGGGGCATGATCATGGCTCACTGCAGCTTCCTGGGCTAAAGAAATCTTCACACATCAGCTACCCAGGTAGCTGGGACTACATGCACACACCCCCACACCCAGCTAATTTTTTGTAGTTTTTGTAGAGATGCAGTTTTGCCATGTTGCCCAGGCTGGTCTCAGACTCCTGAGTTCAAGTGATCCACCTACCTTGGCCTCCCAAAATACTGTGACTTAAAAAATTTTTTTTTGAGGCAAGATCTATGTCTTCATCAAACTTCTCTTTGGCCCATGCCCTCAAGGTTAAAAGAGCTAGCCAATGGCAGAGTTGTCATCTAAATATGTTCCTCAGAAACTTCAAATACACAGCCCCTCCTTGGAACAGGCTGGAGCCCTCTGAGTCTCTAGATGCACCCTGTCTTGTTCTTGCTTTATCTATAATCTCCCACCTTTCTCCCTACTGTTATTCAAGACAATGGGGAAGAAGAGGAAGGAAAAGAAAAGGAGAAGAAAAAGGAGGAAGAGTAAGAGAAAGAAGAGAAAGAAATTAACAACCACCACCCCAATAGTAGGCCTTACAATTGACCTCATCCTTCCATATGACTTAGTTTATAACAACCTCATCTACTAGCTACAGAGGGCATATTAGAGAGGTCAAGGGTTTTGTTCACATCCACACAGCTAGTGAAGAGTGGGTCTGGGACTCAAGCTCAGTCTGTCAAATTCTAGATCACGGCTCCATACTGCCTGGTGGGGTCCCTTGTTCCTGATAGCCACCCCCATCGCCATCATCACTAGTCCATATAGCTGCTTCTTTTGACAACCACCCTCCCCACACCTCATTACACCTAAATTGCTTTATCTGTATCCAGTATAGTTTATACTGTGTAATTCCAATTATTTCAAAACTGGTCAAAGTTTTATGGAGAAGTTATCATGTCAAAAGGATCATGTCTGGAAGACCTGGACAGAAGAACTGCTTTGCTGGCTAGCAAGTGTATCAGTTAGGGAAAGCCAGGTTATGCGGCAGCAACAAATGTCCCCAAAAGCATGTCCATCAGGGTTATCTGTGGCTGTGATCCACATCTCTCCTCCCTGGGACATAGGCTGCTAGAGCAGCCACAATCTGGGAGATTACTTTGGCAGAGGAAAAAGAAGACATGGCTCTTAAATCCGATGCTTGGAAGAGACTCCTGTCACTTCTGCTTGCATTTCAATGGCCAAAGCAAGTCAAACGCATGACATCCTGGGGAGAATGAAAGCATTATTCTTTTCCAAGAAGGATCAGTAAGTATTCCCGTAATAATTCAGCTAACATAGGGGAAAAGCCCATAAAAAAGGTGCTACCTTTTGACTGCAATCTATAAATATCTCCAGGTTTGACCCCTGATGCATCAATCATATATTTACAAGACTGATCTTTGCTTTCTCTAATTTGTATTCATCATAGTCTTAACTACAATGATAATAAATTGCCTTTTAAAATTATTGAAAAGGTGCCATTTTTAGAGGGTGTATTTAGAGGAGAAACCACTCCCCTCTGTTCCTTTCTACCTGCAGTCTGGCAGAACCTCCAAGACTCTGACACTGCTTGGTCATATTCTTTATTATTCTAAACCTAGCTAAGGGCACCCGATAGGTATTCAGCTCAGACACAGCCACTTGCTCTGAAATGCTACAAATGAGTGAAAGTTGTGTGTGCTCAACCGACACAGGAAACAGTGTTGAAGGCTGCAAACACTCTTCATAAACCCTGTTCTCTAATGAAGAGACTGCTCTGGGCTAATCTTTGTCTCCTCTGAATTTAAATGCTGTATGGAAAGAGAGTGTCGATGCAGCAAGATGGATTACCAGAAGGGGCTAAGGAGCTGTGTCACCAAAATGGTTTTTGTCTTTCCCCTTGATTAACGAGAAGGAGCACAGACTGTGCTTTTATCTCAGACAGGTCATGTTAGAGAAATGTTAATGATGTCATCAGGTGATGGATTTTCTCATACCTTCATTCACTAAACCATGCCAGATCTATCAAGCCCCGTGCAAAATGGATGGAAGTGCAAAGAGCTTGGAGCTGCAGGAACAATCCACTTATACTTGCTGAGGTTATACCATGTAGTAGAGGGGCAGGGAAGTATGATGAGATAATGCAAAAGTTAAAGACTATTGAATATTGGTGCCCAGAAACCAGACCTAGTTCGACAGGTGTGTGTGTGTGTGTGTGTGTGTGTGTGTGTGTGTGTGTGTGTTTGGGTGTGTGTGCTTGTGTTGAGAAGATACGTAGTTTTTTTGTTGGGTTTTTGCTAATTTTCCCCAATATTTTATTATAAAATTTTTCAACACACAGCAACATTGAATTATTTACAGTTTACTGAACTTGATGTATCACGTATCTATCCATCCATCAATCCATCTTACTTTTGGTTCATTTCAAAGTATATTGCAGATGTCAGTATACTTCCACCTAAATACTGCAGTATGATTTTCAGTAACTAGACTTCAATATTTGTTTGCAGGTTTTTTGTACGCAATTTACACGGGTTGAAATGTACACATTTTAAGTGTTCATTTGCTGAGTTTTGACAAATGCATGTATCAGTATAATCTAAACCCCTATCAAGATACAGAATATTACTAGCATCCTGAAAGTGCCTCACTCCCTTCTTCCCAGCTGATCCCTGGCCACATCATAGGTCAATTTTGCTTGTTCTAGAACTTCAAGTAAATGAGCACCTGTCTCATGCACTGTTTGTGTCTGGTTTCTTCTGCTCAGCATGGTGCTTCTGAGATTCATTCATGCTTTGTGTAGGTATCATTCATTTTTTCCTTTCCATTGCAAAGTCACAGTCAGTTGAATAAATATCCATTTGTTTAATGTATTAACTACAAAGAAACTTTCAGAATTAAGTGTCAGCTTTAAAGAACATACATTGATTGTTTTTATAATTTGTTGGCATGCAAAAATTGAAAGGTTTCATATAAAAATCTAGATGTCTGGTGGGTCTTAAGAATCTTAAGATTGGGTGGCCAAGCACTGCGGCTCATGCCTATAATCCCAGCACTTTGGGAGGCTGACGTGGCTGGATCACGAGGTCAGGAGATTAAGACCATCCTGGCCAACATCGTGAAACTCTGTCTCTACAAAAAATACACAAATCAGCTAGGTGTGGTGGTGCATGCCTGTAATCTCAGCTACTTGGGAGGCTGAGGCACTTGAATTGCTTGAAACAGGGAGTCAGAGGTTTCAGTGAGCCAAGATACTTCCACTGCCCTCCAGCCTGGGTGACAGAGCAAGACTCTGTCTCAAAAAAAAAAAAAAAAAAAAAAAAAACACACACACAGAGAGAGAGAGAGACGGGATACAAGATGGCCAAATAGGAACAGCTCTGGATTGCAGTTCCCAGTGAAAATGCAGAGGGTGAGTGATAACCACATTTCCAAATGAATTTTTACTGCCCACGGACCAGGAAATTCCTGGATGGAAAAGTGCCATGAGCCCCCACTGCAGCTGTTTCAGCCAGTGCAGCAGGTCTCCACACAAAAACTCACACAAATCTGGGTGCCTTTTCAACTGGCGACTGGAATGCCTGGGAGACAGAGTCACCCATGAAACTGAAAAAAAAAGGGGACTGAAACAGAGAGTGAGGTGATCTGGCTTGGCCGGTCCCACCCCCACAAAGACCAGCAATCTTAAACGCTCTGGATTTAGAGTTTCACAGCAAGCACAGCTGGACCCAGGATGGCCCACCTCTGTGGGGGAAGGGCATCCACCATTGCTGAGGTAGTCCACCAGTACTGAGGCAGTCTGCCATTACTGAGGCAGTCCGCCATTACAGAGACAGTCCACCATTACAGAGGCAGACTGCCATTACTAAGGCAGTTCTAACTATACTCCTATAAACAAAACTGCAAGGAGGTCCATACAGCAGCTGGGCAGAGCCCACAGCAGTTCAGCAACACCTCTGCTGGCAGACTGTGACTAGGCTACCTCCTCACTGGGCAGGGCATCTCTAAAAAGAGGCAACAGCATGACAGAAACTTAAAAAGAAAGCCCCACCTTCCTGGGACAGAGAACCTGGGGAAAAAAGGCAGTTATGAGTTCCACTGCAGCAGACTTAAATATACCTGCCCAGCAGCTCTGAACGGAACAACAGAGCTGACAGCTCAGCACTTTATCTCCTTTAAAGGACAGACTGTCTCCTCAAGCAGCTCCCCAACCCCCGTATATCCAAAGAGTCTCCTCATAAAGCAGAGCTCAGGCTGACATCTGGCGGGTATTCTCCTGGGCCAAAGATAGCAGAAGAAGAAACTGTCAGCAACCCTTACTGTTCTGCAGCCACTGCAGATAATCCCCAGGCAAGCAGGTTTTGGAGCGGACCTCCAGCAGTCCTATAGCAGAGAGGCCTGACTATTAGAAGGAAAACTAAGAAACAGAAAGAAGTAACTTCATCATCAACAAACAGGACGTCCACTCAGAGACCCCATCTGAAAGTCACCAACTACAAAGACCACAGGGAGATAAATCCACAAAGATGGGAAGAAACCAGTGTAAAAAGGATGAAAATACCCAAAACCAGAATGCCTCTCCTCCTCCAAGGGATCACAACTCCTCACCAGCAAGGGAACAAGACTGGATGGAGAATGAGTCTGATGAATTGACAGAAGCAGGCTTCAGAAGGTGGGTAATAAGAAACTTCTCTAAGCTAAAAGAATATGTTCTAACCCAATGCAAAGAAACTAAGAACCTTGAAAAAAGGTTTGATGAAATGCTAAAGAGAATAAACAGCTTAGAGAGGAGTATAAATGAATTGATGGAGCTGAAAAACACAACACGAGAACTTTG